>LTAE01006192.1:4997-26111 GCA_001647135.1 Pontederia paniculata
CAATCACCTTGGTCGTCCACTCTCGATTGAAGTCATCTATCAAGCTCCTTCGGTCGTCCGCCAATCCTTTGGCCGATCGATCTTGACCTTGTTCCACCGTATTCAACTGCTCTGGTCGCCCGCTGATTGCACCTCAATCACCCGGACGTTCACTCCTGGAGTTGAAGACACCTGTCAAGCTTCTTCGGTCGTTCGCTCCTCCTGCGGTCGCTTGACTTGACACTACATCACCTCCTTCAACCTCTCTGGTCGCTCGCTGATTGCACCTCAATCACCTGGACATCCACTTCTGGAGTTGAAGACCTTCGTCAAGATCCTTCAGTGCCCGCTCTTCATCTTCGGTCGACCGACTTGACATGTGCCATAACCTCTGGTACACCTGTGGTAGTCCGATGATTCTCCCTAAATCCCTCAGACGTCCACTTCTCATCATTGTGAATACTTTGGACGTCCGCTCATTCCACACTGAGATCCTCAGACGTTCGCTCCCTCCTCTGTCATTACTTTGGTCGTCCGCTCACTTCCCAATGAGATCCTCGGACGTCCGCCAAAGCTTCCTCTAACAAGCTTCGGACGTCCGCTCATTTCCAATTGAACCTTCGGACGTCCTTACCTTCCTATGACATTCTTCGGGCGTCCTCTGACAACTTGTCAAATCCCTTGGACGTCCACTCTCCTCTTGCCAAATACCCTGGACGACCGCTGCTTTATCTCTTCAGCCCTCGGACGACCTCTGACACCTCATCGGTCGTCCGCTCATCTTGCGGTCGTCTGATCTCCAGCCTTCATCAATTCTAACAAACTCCTGGTCGTCCGCCTGTCTCCTCACCAAGACCCCACTCGACCATTGTCTTCACCTGATATCCATCGGTCGTCCGCACATCACCTTTGGTCGACCGACCTCCATCCTACCATCCACTTTGGTTGTCTGCTCATCAACACTAGAGCCTTCGGACGTCCACTCCAACATTGGCAATCTCCTAGTCGTCCACTGTCTTCCCTCAGAAACCCTTGAATGTTTATTGCCTTCATCCTCAGATCTTCGGACGTCCTCTCTTCAACTTCGGACGACCTCTCTTTTGCTTAGTCAAGAACCCTCTTCGACTAAGTCTCTTCCCTGGACGTCCACTTCTCCTTGGATCGCCCGTTCTCCATCCTTTAGGTTGTATGTGTGAAACCTCCGGTCACCCACTTTTCTTCATCGGGCGACCTCTCTTGTTCAGCCCTTATCCTCCGGTCGTCCTGTCAATATCTTCGTCGACCGTTCAATCTTCGGCTTCACTTCTTAAATCTTTGCCTCCAACATTGGTCGACCATTTCATATACTTTGGACCACCACTACACACATAGAGTTCTTATGATATGTCTTCTATGTGCATAGGTCGTCCGTTCTTTAACTTCGGTCGACCTACCATGCTCTGAACCTGAGTATCCTGTATTTCAGAAATCAGCTCAACAAATTCATTAGTTCAAACTAAGTTCTCTCACAAATTTGTGATCGTCAAAATAATCTCGGGATCCTAGATTGAACACATTAAATATTTGCAAAAAAAAGAAGAAGTCAAACCGTTCGATTCTTGCTGAAAGTATGAACTGATCTATGGAATTCCTGATCACGTGACTCGAGGTTCCACTCTCGAGTTTCACGATCAGTTCTTCCAAACATCACATTGTTTGAGAACCAAGTGGAACCAAAGCCGGTTCGTGCTTCGGTTCCACATTTAAATGTTGCCAAGTAGAACATTTTGAACAATAAAAAAATTGGATATTCTTTTATGAAAAATTTTGTCATCATCCTCTCCAAATACTTTGCTCTTGTAAGAAAAATTCAAAGAAAGAAACACTTTATCTTGTATTATGATCTCAAATGTAAGAGATGTGTGCCTTTATCTTTCGAGTGAAAAAAATGTATTTGTGGTGTGTGCTCAATTTTGAAGAAGTCTTAACAAATTGAACGAGTGATTGTGGTTTATTATGTAGGCTTTCGTCCGAATTCATATTGAAGCATTCTAGTGGATGTTCGAAATTCTCAAGCTAAAGAAATCATGTAAGTATGAAGTTGAGTCGAACTTTATCAACAACTTATTGCATCTCATAGTATATCTCGTTATCTTTATTTTGTTTGTTATGCATTGTAGATTAATTATTTCTCATTATGTTTGCTTGTATATAAATTATTATCAAAAAAATTATACATCAATAATAAAAAAATAATAAAGTGAAAAAGTAAAAGAACAATCCCTCCTCTGAAGAGAGAGAGTGGAGGTACCCTCCCATTTTCTCCCTAACGTCTTGCATAGGAGAGTAGTGAGACTCGCCATCCTTCTCCATTTTTTCAGGAGTGCTATTATATTTTATATAGTTTTTATATTGTTTATTATATATATATATATATATTAGTATATTATGTTTTGTTCTTTTTATTATGTCTATGAGATGTTCAGATGTTGTCTTAGGAAAAGTTAATATACTTATTTAATAATAAAATCATCAAATTTTAAAATAAATTAGTCGCTTAGATAGAAATATGATTTTTTTGTATTCATTCGAAATTTCGTATTTAGAGTTATTAATATTTAATTAATTCAGAATCGATGTAAAAAATATAATAATAAATTTTTTGATTAAATTAATGATTTTAAAGACTAAATTCAAAGTTATTAACTCTAATTATTTTTTATTAAATAGGAATATGATTGATGATGCTTCCTGAGTAGTGGAAGGATAATTGAAAAGAAAAAATATCTAATAGGAAGTTTGATAGTGGAATTCGTCCATGAAACAAGGGGCTGAAGCTAAAACCCTAAACCCCTCCCTCTTGAATATCCATCCAATCCAAACCACGAGAAACAACATCCTAATAATCCTTCTGATGTCACAAGGCCGCCTCCACAACAAAGGAAACAAAAAAGATACATCTTTCTCATTTCTTCCTCCTCACCGAGGAGGCCAAATGCCGAGCGCCTTCCATCCCTTCGCTTCTCCCCATCTCTTCAATCGCATGAACAAGAACAAGAGGAAGAAGAAGAAGAAGCTGTTATCAATCTCCGAAGCCCTTAAAAAACACAAACAGTTGGTGGGCCAAGAACAAGAAGGGGCGTCGGAAGAAGAACGCGTCGACGATGAGCTGGGCTTCAAGCTGAAATCATCGGCGTCCTACCGCCGCCACCCGATCCAACCCCTCGGCAACCTCCTCCTCTCCTCCTCCGCCGGCGGCAACGCCCGCGACGCCGGCCTCGGCTCCCTCCGCGCCCTCTCCGATGAACTCCTCCTCGACATCCTCGCCCTTCTCGGCCCCCGCGACCTCGGCGCCCTCTCCGCCGTCTCCAAGTCATTCTACGTCTTCGCCTCCCACGAGCCCCTCTGGCGCGGACTCGTCGTCGAGCACCTCGAGGGCGACTTCCTCTTTCGCGGCTCCTGGAAGTCGACCTACGCCGCCGCCGTCGCACCCTCGTTGGCGCCGCCTACTTCCTCTCCGGCGGTCGTAGTCAGAAACTTCTTTTCCGATTACCTCTTCCAGAGCTGGCTCTGCGCCAATCTTGAGATGAAGCCCGAGTGGCTGGAAACTGACAACATCCAGCGGCGACGGGGGATCTCTGTCCAGGAGTTCATCGACTGCTTCGAAGAGCCAAACAAACCGGTGTTGCTGGAAGGCTGCATCGATGGCTGGCCGGCGATGAAGAAATGGACCCGGGAGCATCTGGTTCGCCTTTGCGACGACATCCGTTTCGCCGTTGGTCCTGTGGTGATGACTCTCGAGCGGTATTTTCGCTATGCAGATGCCGCCAAGGAGGAGCGACCGCTCTACCTGTTCGACCCCAAGTTCGCTGAGAAGGTACCGGTGCTGGGCTCAGACTATGAGGTGCCGGTTTACTTCAGGGAGGACCTTTTCGCTTTGCTTGGGAAGGAGCGGCCGGACCACCGGTGGATCATAATCGGGCCAGCAGGATCAGGATCTTCATTCCATGTTGATCCAAATTCAACGTCGGCTTGGAATGCAATCGTCAGAGGATCTAAGAAGTGGGTGATGTTTCCTCCCGAGGTCGTGCCTCCAGGAGTGCACCCGAGCCCAGACGGTGCAGACGTCGCCTGCCCGGTCTCCATCATGGAGTGGTTCATGAACTTCTATGGCTCATGTAAGCAGTGGAAGAGGAGGCCGGTGGAATGCGTTTGCAGGGCAGGGGAAGTGGTCTTTGTGCCCAATGGATGGTGGCATTTGGTTATCAATCTTGAGGAGTCCATTGCGATCACGCAGAACTATGTGAGCAGGTGAGGTACTTTTAGCAAATTTACATTTACTGCAGAAACATATTACTCATTTCTTGCGTAGAGTGGCTATGGAAAAAGCTTGGATAACTAGGCTTCATTGAAGTACACCTAAACTTACAAGGCAAGGAGCCAGTTTAATAAGACGACTTCAGTTATGCAATTGCAGACTAGAAATTTCAATGCAGTTTCTTATGGCCTAAATCGATAGCCTTTGGTTCTGGAATCGGTCGTTTTTCATATCTAGGCACCACAACTACTAATGAAAGTTCAATTTAGTTTATGTTGGAACGTGACAGAAGGCTTTTGTTGCTTTCCGATGTCTTGGAGTGATAAATCTAGGTATTGTCTCGGTCACTTGCGAAAAGGCCTGGTTTCAGTGAGTTTATTTCATGATGGTGTGACATTACAGCATCGAGGAGTTATCATCATTCCCATATTTATTACTGTATATTAGCTCGAGCTATATTGTTAGGCTACCTTCTAGGATGTCCACTTTATAACCATGAAAATTGTGATGTTTATTAGGATGACAATCAGAAATAGTACCAGTATGCTGACATCATATTATCCTGAGTTTGAAGTTCTCCTTTTCTTCTTTTTCATTTAATCTTAAGTTAGCTGCTAACCCTGTCAGAGGTGACAATTAAAACAAAAGTTGTATGTGCCAATTATACACACTTCCAATCCCTGCAAACTTCTTTGGTGGAGTATTGCGATTTCTCTTCAAGGTCATCTTTTTGTGGACTCTTCAAGGACATTTTGAAGATGAAAATTTGACATTTCTAGATATTGGTGACGGAAGATGAAGATATTGATATTTTTGTGTTAATTCCTTTTGAACAAGGAAGTATCTGGCTGATATAGTTATATACGTTTTTGTTTAAGAATGTTTTCTTGATTAGTCTTCCTACCTATTTCATTTTGCTAGTGATCCGATATGTGGACTTATCTTTGTCTAGTTTTCAGTTCTTTTTCCCAGAGTTTAACATCCCAGCTGCATGTCTAATTTAGAAATATGATCATTTTTTTTCATAATGAAAGTAATCCTTACAGTACGGAAGTATAATGGAGAATAATGGATGATAGTGTACCACATAATGGAAGTATCATGGAGAATAGTGTACCACATGATCTAAACTTGGTCCGGAGTGTGTTCTTTTGTTTTGGTTGCAATCTGTTCATAGTATTCAATTATTTGCTATTCATGATGTAATTTGATTCTTTTTCAGAAAAGAAAAACTCTACAACTCTTTTGCTTGTCTCAATCCGAAATCTTACACTAACTTCTGCTATCATTTTACATCCTTGAGCAGAATAAACACATTTCAGCGATAACTATATAAGATATAGAGATTTCTTTCATTGATTTGCATTTTATTTCCTCTTGCAGATGCAATTTAGTCAATGTTCTGGATTTCCTTGGCAAGCCCAATGCAAGTGAATTAGTTTCAGGGACTGTGGATAGAGTAAACTTACATGAGAAGTTTAAGACAGCCGTGGATGCTTCATTCCCGGGAATGATCGATGAGCTCAAAATGAAAGCACAAGAGAAGATGGCCCAGAAGAAAAAACCTACATTCTGGGAATCTGTTGCGGATTCTAAGGTTGGGGGATTCAAATTCTCCTTTTAATACTATGAAACAAGGAAACGAAGCTTCCAATCAAGTGGCATTTGTATCATTTATGTGTGCAGCCATTCATTATTGATTCAATGCATGAAATGGCGTATTTACCTTTTTGGCAATCATCCAATAGCAAACAAGAGGAATTGTGGTCAATCTCATTTTTAACTTATTTTTCAAAGTTTTATATCCAAGGTAGCACTCGTGGTTAGACTGACAGATTTCTGACGTTTAACTCATTTGTTGTACTTGTTTTTTTGTCTACTGCCCAATCAGATCAGTTATTATGTTTTAAACAGGTCCTGTGAGATTTGTATGTTCTTTTTAATCAGAAAACTTATGTCAATCGAGTCTCGTTTTGAAAGAATATTAGTTCGTCATCGAGAAAAGTTTCAATTGGATTATTACCTACCTCTACACGTTTCATTTAAATGAAAAGATGGCTCATAGAATATTTAATGCAATATAAAATATGTAGTTGACATAAATTTTTTGTTTCAGTTATGCTAATTTTGGGGCTACTTAAATTATGATGTGAAAGAGCAGCAAGGTTTCTGAGATTTACCATCTGCATAAGTTTTTGTAAGAACATATTGTTCGCAGCATTTAGAAGAGTGGCAGGTAATGGGGACATCATCTGAAATTTCAATTTGGAATGACTAATGAAGATCTGGAAATAATTCTCTAAGCATCATTCTTGAACAATGAAACTGCCCTTGTCGATTAGAGTGAACGATACCAGAAAAATTACATTCTGGAGGCAGAAAGAAGAATTTATTTGGAGCAACTGTCTTATCAGCCCTTGCATTGACATGATGATAAAAGAGAAGTCTATGTACTGGCGCTCTTGAAATATCAAATTATCAATGGCTGGTCTGACTTGTTGAGAAAACTTTGTATCCCCAGCTGGTGAATTATTCACATCCGGACTTCTCCATCTTCAATTTCACGGACCAGTAATGTCTGAAAGAATTTAATGCAATTGAAATGCATAATCAATTACAGATCTTCATCTATACTTCAGGAAGCTTGCCAAGGAATTGGATATGTTTTTTGTTAACCCATTGTTCTCAACCATCTAAGAAGTCCAAGAAGAACAGAATCCAAGACTGGAGATCTTTTCTCAAGACCTGTAATAAAAAAAGGAAAAGTGGCCTGTATAACAGTATTTTAAGGGGAAACAAAGTGAAAAATGTGAAAATAGAGAAAAGGAATGAGAAGAGAAATTGGTTTAAGGTCATTTCTTTCTCTGTTAGTTTGTAATCATTTCTTTCTCCTTAAAGAAACATAGATAGACTCTCCAGATGCAAAGCATATACTGTAATGTATCCTTTGCTCAGCATATTTATTATTATGATTGCCTTTTTTATTACAAAGGAAAGTCCATGAACCTACAATGTAAATTAAAATGTAAAGAAGTACATAAGTTTCACTCCTGAAAATTGAACTCAAAATCTCTTGATGGACGAGTCAAGAGTTGTGCTACTGCATAATGCCATTTTGGCACAACCAAATAACAATGTGAAGTTCATACAAGTGAAAAGTCATCATGCAAATATGGCAAATTCTTATTGTTATGTGAAATAGGCGAAAGAGAAGAATCAACACAGATTTAACGAGGCCCACCATTAATTGAGCTATGTCCTCGAGCAACGGTTGAGTTCTTTCATTGATATGGAAGAAAAAATAGATGATACAAGATGAAGAATTAGTCAAACCCTAGTGAGTGTTTATAGACTCCCAATACAAAATATGAAATAAAAACTCTAGATCCATCTAGGTTTTGGGGGCTCCGCCCCCGAGCACCCGCAGGGGGATCCCCCCTAGACCCCCATAAGGGAAACCCCAAGTATTCGAGAGTCTGTATTGCATAGGGGGTCATTTGAGCTGGGTTAAAATTCAAGGCATTATCAACACTTATCATAAGAAGACCACAATCAAGTTTCATGTAAATTCTCCTCTTTCATCATTCAACTATCACTATTTGTCTGTTAGAAGAGTTACCTATATCTGCAGCAACCCTGTGAGCGCACATGATTCCTGAAAATGCAACGGCAATAACTCCTTGTCCAGGAAAGCAGCTATCTCCGACACAGTACAGACCATCTATAGCCTGCAAGTACCATCATTATTTATAAGGAAATAGTTCATTTTTACACATTTAAAAATGATCCACATCTGGAAGAAATTGACTAATATGATAACACATTTTCTGCATACCGTTGTATTAAAAGGCATCCCTAGTAAGCCTTTCGGTATGTTACGAGGCATTGGTCCATATGTGCCTTCATTCCGAGCGAGGAATCTCCTATGCGTCCTTGGTGTACCCACCTTTAAAAACAATTGACATGAATATAATAGCAACGGGCATACATGAAATGATAACATAGTTGATCAAATCCTAGATCATTTAAGGTTTTAACATGCTATGCCTTCTGAGATAAATCACCGAGACACCGAAACTTGTTTTCAGTTTCATGCAAAATCATTATTTGCAAACATGTTCCTGGTTATGGGATATATCAGTACTCCTAAAATTTTGATCCCCAATCCTTTTACATGAAATTATTATTGCCTACCGTTTATGTGGCCCATTGACAACATTATTTTTTTAGTCCTAGGGAAGAAAAAAATCATACCAAACCGAGGAATGAGGCAAACATGTTTCTATATTAAAGACCTCCCCTGCTTGCAATAGAACAACAATTTAGTACATATACAGATATAAGAGCACGTATTTACCATGGGAAATAAAAATATGACCAAAATTTTAGAATGAAAGTTATCATAGTATGAAGAGTAGTGGAAGAAGCTTTCTCCAAAAAAGTCACTCAACAACCATAAATGCTTTCGTATGAAGCTTAGGTCAAGTCAAGAATTTGATAAAAAAATCAATGTGTGTGTGCGTATTCTATTATATTTAATAAAATAAACCAACTCTTAACATAACAGAATTTTGGATCTTACAAGGGAAAAAACCAATAATCAATATCGTCAATGACACATAACACCTGATGAAGAATATGTTCATGTTCACTCAATTTACATGAAAGTTAATAGTACTTACAAGCAAAAGGTGGTACATAGATAATTTCATTATCAAATGATAAATAAAGCACTTCTCGTTATATGAATATGTTTTGCATGGGAGTTTCAATGTCACCTCTTTAAGTACTATGGAGCTTTGCAGCCCAGGAAAGAGTTTCTTCTCGAGTCGTGATATGATTTCACCAGCTACAGCCTCCTTTTTTTGTTCATAATCCTTACGAGAAAGGCCCTGAAACAGCAGAGTATTACAAGAGAAGGCACCAAGGAGAATAAAACAAGCATGACTTCTTAATTTCCATCTTCGGACTCCCTCATAAAAGATTTCCATCTCCAGAGATCACAACAGATGAAATTTTGAATTTTACCTCCCAGTCCTCTATGCATGATGTAGTAAAGATATGAAGAATGTGATGTCCTTCTGGAGCCAAAGATGAGTCAAGAACAGTTGGAATACTCAAAAAGATGCTTCCATAAGGTTTCTCAAGGTTCTCCCAGTTATCCTGCATGTATGTCAATAATAAAATTATTATTGCAGATACCCTAAATCCCATTTCTAATTTGACTTATTATTCTAGTAATAAATTTGTCAACAAGAAGGTGTTACCAATACCTCAAGAATGAAATGGTGGCAATCTGTTTCTGGAGGCAAAATTGTGGCTTTCACTCCCATGTGAATAGAAAGAAAAGATGGCGCCTTGACATAAATTCTCTGAAAATTTTTCTCCTCTTCCGGAAGATCATCCGCTTTCAGAAGTTTCCCTAGTTCAAACAAAAGGATTTATTATGTCAAATAACTCGTTACATGTAGCTGGAGTCAGTGAATCCCTTCCCGGGCAGACCAAGGCTTTCTTAATAATCAAGATATGGGGAAATATGTTCATCACAAGTAATATTCACATAAATACTGAAGGACAAACTGATAAAGGAGAACTACCTAGATGCTTTCTTGCAGTGTATCAATGGATGTAAGTATATTCAAGTTATACATTACTTCAAGTTTAATCAATGGTTGTCTACGAGATTCTCATAACCCTTACAAGATCAAGCTTTTGCCTCTGAGTAGCACCAGGCCAGCTACAACATCTATCAAGAGTAATATCATCTTTATTACTGCCATTCCTATATCATCACTCTTCTAATGAACTTTTTATTATTTTAGTAGCAGGCAAACCAACTAATTTATAAGCTGAGATATCGAATAACCTTAATTCAATATACTTCTTTTAAAGAGCACTTACCAAAAGTATCCCATCTGGTTGCATTTGATATAATAGTTTTGGCAAAGAATTTTCGCCCATCTGATAGCCTCACTCCAACCTAGCCATGAAAAAAACAAAAGATCAATGAACATCCACGATGGCCGTGCAACTCAAGCTATTAACTAGATGAATCAAATGTTTGAGGCTCATAAGAAACCACTCACAGCCTTTCCGTTTTCAAGAATTACATTAGTCACATTTGCCTTATAGAATATTTCACTGCCCTTATCAACCAAGCCACTTGCTAAAGCCTTTGCAATACTACCAACACCTCCAAGTGGATAATTGATCCCTCCAAAATGTCTATCACATAAAACCTAGAGAAGGCACAAAGATATTTATCAAGAAAAAATATGGGAAATACATTATTTTCTGCAGGACACGAGGTAGAACTTACCATGCTTGCATTAATCATTGGTGTTTGAAGAGCATTGACAGTGCTCACAATGAAACACTACTTGAAAGAAACAATAATCAGAAGCTCCAAAATAAAAGTGTAGTGATTCCAAAGAATCTTTAATTAAATGAACAGAGGAGGAAAGACTTTCTCTATAAACATGAAGCATGAAAGATCTAAGTAAACTTGGCCACATTCACACCTCAGCATCAATGAATGACAACAACTGAGGATCTTTTATATACTTCCGAGCAATAGCTCCAGCATTCTGAGGAAGATAGTAAGCTGTAACACAAAGAAATTATTCCAAAATAGAGAGCAAATATTCGGTTCTTTTACTTTATCCAAAAACCTAAGAAAATATAAAAATAACAGAATACATGAATCACCCTCAGGAATGGAGAAAAGTGGGGGACAGATAAAGTAGAGTAGTAGACAGTTGAATTTTAGTTCATTCTTGAACATGACATTACAAAAAGGAAAAATAAAAAGGTATAACAAAGATAGAGAAATTACCAAGAGTCAAACACTCCAAAGGCTTCTTGAAAAACTGGCCAAACAGATATATAGGTTCCTCCAAAGACTTCAGTTCAAGTGAATTTAGTGCATTAAAGATCTGCAACCGTAATCTATTAGACTTATTTCAAATTAGAAAGATAAAGCTTGAGTTAGGTAAAAGGCATACCTTCCAGCAATCTCCATAAAATTGAAGAATGGCTTCCCTTTCATGAGGAAATTTACTAATAAGTTCTTCAATGAAATCTTTATATTCTCGATGTACACGAACAGAGAGTTCACCAGGAAGATGAAAGTGAACGGTGCTTGGATCAGGTATGACCTGCATCTTACGCCCGACAGCTTCTAGTGCCTTTGTAATCAAGTTAATATTTCCCTGCCAATTATGATCGGTCAACTGATCAGCATGACGAAAAGCTTTCAATTAATAAGATAATCCCATACCACGCAACTAGTGGGTGAGCATGCAAGAAAAGGACCTCTGAGTAATGTTAATTTCAACATGCCTAAAACTTCACTTTTTCACATTTATGATTCATTTTCATTGTACTTTTTGGCAAATTAACACTCAGTATTGTGTGTCGCTGACGGACTCATTTTTCGAACTTTTACTTGCAAAGGAATTATTTTCCACTCACCAACTGTAGTTAAACCTTTAGTTTCCAGAAATGAGCACAAAAGTGAGTACTGTTACAAAGATTCAAAGAAACAGCATATTTTATTAAATTGGAATACTAAACACTCTAGGAAGCAGACGATCAATAAAGCAAAAGAAGAATTCTGGTGCATAAGTCAGATGACTGGTTTTCCTATATCAGCTTTCTTATTACATATGCATTAGAATTACCCATATGATTTGACTTGCAACATTGAAAATAAATATACAACTCAGTTTAAAAGGGAAAAAACACAGAACTCGCATCAAACATATAATTGATAAATGGCAAGACAAAAGGACCTTTTTTCTTGTATGTTTTTTCCATTACCAGCAAAGCTCTCACCTTGTCGCTAAAACCAAACATGACAGACGATCCGACGTCGAACGTAAACCCGTCCCTCTCGTAGTAACCGGAGCTCCCCCCGGGAATAAGGTACTTCTCCAGCACCAGAACCTTCGCCCCCTTCGACGCTAACTGCGTCCCAGCAACGAGCCCTCCCATCCCCGAACCAATCACAATGGCGTCGTACTCCTCCCCGGCTCCTCTCCCCCGCCCGTTACTCCCCTTCTCCACCTGCAGGGTATCTGCGCCCAGGACGGCCGTGGGGCTCGCTCCGGACCTCCGAAGCCCAAACCTAATCTTTCCCCTCCTCCAAGGCCACCTCTCCGATGCCGAAGGTGGAGCCACCGGGTTCCGCCTCCTGCGGGGGGATGCAGGGGAGGATGCGAGTGGAGGGGGGAGCAGCTCGAATCCTAGCCGGAACATGGCGCGTCGAGGAGAAGAGATTGAAGTGTTAGGGTTTATACGGATTGATTAGAAGGAGAATGGACCGAATTGTGGAAATATTCCAGCGGGAGAGTGAGGCAAAAGAGTGGGGGAGTGCTTGGAAGTGGAGTGGCGGTGGTGGTAAAAGGGGGAGAGCAGATTGAGACACGAGATAAAGTTACTTGGATATCGGAGGTCGGCTTGTGGCGCGCGGATTTTATTAGTGCAACGGTTTCTTTCTTTTACTTTTTCGCTTTTTATTAGATAGGTGAAAATGCAGCTAAATTAAGAATGGAATATGGAACCAATAAGAGTTGAATTAGACCAGAGAGTTAAGCTTTCATGCCAACATCTATCCATTCAAATTGGATTAATCATGTGCTGATAACTCTGACTGGTGACAAAAAAAAATAATGAGATATGGAGTTCCACTTAATATCGCCAAAAGACGACATTCCTATGGCAACTGTTGGCGTTAGCTTGAGTAACTATCTCTTAACTGAGGATGAAAGATGTGTTTGGCAAGTCAATTAGTTGTTTTATTAGCTTCTTGGTAGACATGTAGAATAATGATGATGATGTTCCACCTTCGAGCTACTAATATGTGAATATTTTCTACTAGCTCGGCTATGTGAGGGGTTGTTTTGGCGTATCCGCTAATGAATTGCATTGTGGTTGTGTTTGGCATTGCTTTGAAACAACTATTTTTAATAAAGCATAACTTGCTTTATGTTGTTTCTCTGTTTGATAAATTCTTTTTGGTTACTTTTTGTAAGAATTGACTGCAATTGAAAGCAAATTGCATGCTTTTCTACACATCACAAAAATCTTCCCACGCCTCAAAGCTCATCAAAGTAATATTTATTTAAAGCAAGCTTCATGATGCAGCTTGGCCAAATGCACCATGTATCTAACGAGTCAGTTTAAGGATGACTCGTAGAAAGCTCTGCTTCTAATTAATCCAATTCAAGACATGTTAACACTCTAGCAAACTCAGTGGTGATTGGGGATCCCTCACCGATAGAATTGGTGAACCCCTGCAACCATTGTTTGCTTGACTCTCGAAAGAATTCATGACTAGAGGGAGGTGGCCACTGATAGTTATATTTCCTAGCATACTTTGGTGCGAGATAACTCGAGAGCTGGAGAGTTATGTACCATGCAGAAGCTAGTTGGTGTTGTTTTGCTAATCCAATGATTGATCAGAATGCATTGTATGGTAGTCCCGCATCCTGCTCCAAGGTGAGGTTGCTCCTCCATAGCCAAAATTGCTACCACACAATGCCAAAGAAGACCACAAGCATCTGCCTTTGGTTTCGAGACCGGATTGTAGTTTGAGGAGCAACCAATTAGATAGTGAAATGCAAAAGAAACTCATTAGGAGAGGACGAGATATAAGTTTCTTCTAAATTATAGTTGTCAAATGACAATATCATAATACATGAAGGGGTGTTTTCGAGTACCACATAACAGCAAGTGCACAAGCCCAAAGCCATTAAGTGCCTCCAAAATCTCTACTCACTTGAAGGATTCTCATGTGTCCAGGTTGCCAAAGGAAAAAACAAATTTCTATGATTCATCCCATTTCTAAATATGCTTCTAGAGCGACAACCTCGATTTGGAGCTTGTCTCAATAGGCATTCGTAGGATGATCTAGCACTAAAGTTGTCAGATGCCTCCAAGGGCAAGAACAATGGGTTAGGGTGGGCATCAACATGCGAAATTGGCGTAATCACGAGGCTTTGCAAAATGTAGGTGGTAGGAGGTTGTCCACAAGCTACAACTTCCTTTGGAGCTTGTCATCCACCATGTCGGATTTTCAACTAGTATAGGACTTGTAGCTTGGAGAGCTAGGGAATCCCATTATGCATCTAGTGATCACACGAGAAGCTAGTGGTCGATCCCTAACCAACCATCCACCTAGTGATTGACGCTAGTTGGTGAGAAACTTTTGTAGCTTATGTGGTTGTGATATTTACCCTCGAGGACCAAAGTTCAAAGGTTGTCTTGACAAGTAGTCCCCATCCAAATTTACCTAATAATGCAATGTTAAAGTGTTCCATGTTTTTGGACCTAGACCTTCATGCAACTTTGACTATGAAATTGTATTCTAGTGGAGGAGGTGGACATATTATCTAATATTCCCACTCATGCAAACAATTTATGGTCATAAAAATGGAAACGCATGAATTGCCCAAGAAGTTCTTTCAGTTAGCCCACGATTGCTGGGTTTTTAGGAATTCATTGATAGGAAGATTAGCGGAACCACCTGGGCTCAGTATAGCTTGTTAGATTTCATTACAAATCAATTTTAGGATTTTAAGTGTATGCATGGCACATGTGAGAAGATCCTGAATCACATATTGTGCCAACATGATTTTGCTAATTAGTGATAAAGTGTTGGTGGTCCATTCATCAAAGGGCTTTGGTGCCTTGCTAACTATTCGCATAAAATAATGCTTCCTCACCTTTCCATGTATGATCGACACCCTCAAGTAGTCGTCATTGGAGGGTGCAACTTTGAAGGAGCTAAGGTTGAAGATGTGGTTTTTGGTTTCTTGCCGCACCAACTTAGAGAAGGAGATAGATGATTTAGCAAGATTTACCCTCTGTCCTGCCGGTCAAAAAATTTATTAAGGATATTCATAACAATCTCTATATGGAAGCTAGAAGCACTTGTAGAAAGGAAGATGTCATAAGCGAACATGAGATGTGAAATTGGAGGGCCATGCTTACCTATTGTGATTGGCTTCCAATCTTCTTTCTTGTCGCTTCAAGGAATAAGTGTCTAAGCCACTTGACACGAAGGGTGAATATGATGGTGATAGAGGGCAGCCATGGTGTACTCTCCTCTCCATATCGAAGAATTTGCATGGAGGCTGTGGAAATGTAGTCCATGATGATTGCATAATTTTTGCTCGAAACTCGTGCAAGCAGAAGTGACTCTTGAATAAAGCTCAAGTGCAATCAATCAAATACTTTATCGAGATTGATTTTAATGTATATGAATTGTTATCACATTTTCATCTTGGTTATTGTGTGCACAAGCTCTTGAGCAATAATAATTTTTTCATGTATCCTTTTGAGAATAAAAACTCAATTGGAATAGAGAGATAAACTTACCCATGTATTTTGTGCAAATAGCCTCCAATGATAATAAGAGTTCCTCTTTCGAATGGTGGCTCCTAAATTTGGTTAGGAGTTTTCTTTAGCCATGAAAGGAAATTGTTTGGCTTATTTCGCAGTGACTTTTGGATGCCATCTAAACATGCCAAAATGAATTTCTTCCTTGCCAAAATGGTGGTTCCATTTAGAGAGTTTATGTTTGAAGAATTTCAAGTTGTGAGTAAGCGGTGTAAGGTGATCCTTTCGCATTATGGTCAACGTTAACTCCAAGAGAAAACTATGGTAACACAAGTAAATTCATGGGAGTACTTGGATATGTGCATATGGAAATGTTGTTCCCCAAGTAGTGTTGCTGAGAGCATGATCCAATCGCTTGAAGATATAGCCAGAGTCACAATAAGGTCGACCCCGCTATTTGAATTTTGGCTCGGAACTACCCAAGTTCATTAGTTCGCAAGTGGATAGCACCTGGAGAAAGTGGGAAGTGACACATTTGTTAAATGACCAGCTCCCTACTTTTCTAATTCATCATTGAGATCTAAAATAAGTGCATATAGTATATTATTTGTAGAGGCACTCAAGCTTAACTGATGCATGATAATTTTTAGTTATATTTTTCATGGTATATTTAGTTTATTTTTTGTTAATTTCATCATCACATGTATTGTTTTGTTTAGAAATTAACTTCAATTTAATTTTTGGAGTTAGAGTCTACATAGTGTTGTTCATTTTTATGTATAGAGCATTTAATAAAGTAACAGTGGAAGACTACAACGAACTGGAGTAAATTCGAAAGTCAAACTAAAAACAAATTGAGTTTCATGATCGTGATATGCTGGTCACGCCCGTGAGTGCATATGGGTTGAACCGAAGATTAGCCACAAGCAGCGAAACCACTTTCATAGTTGCGACAATGAGAATGCGATGAAGGTGCAAACTGCAATCACACCCGTATTGAACATCACGATCCATGAAATCATTTTCACGATCGTGAGCACATCCAAGTCAAAGTACATCAATTGTGTCATAAATTGTGAAGCCTCTTTTATGGTCATGAGTGAATGACGCGATGGACTATGACACATATGGTTACCATCGTGACATCCTGATCACGGGTCGTGAAGATCTTAACAAGGAGAAGTTTACTTTCGGTCATGGTCGTGACATTTCAGTCATGTGTCATGAAGATTCTGAAGAAAATATGTAACCTTTTGGTCATGGTTGTGAAACTGGATTCACGGGCCGTGAACTTTTGATGGCGCTAAAGTCAACTTTCAGTTATGGTCGTGAAAGTCTCGTCATAAGTCGTGAAATGCTCATCCAAAAGGAGTTTACATTGAAGCTAAATTGCTCAATTCTATCTTTTAAATATCTGGACTTGGGGTTAAGTGAAAATCTAATAGAAATCTTGCAAAAAACAAAGTTTAAAAAGTTAGGACTCTTCTCATGTTGTGACATCTTTTGAAATCTATAAATATAACCCCAAAGCTTCATTGTGGCGTTATGCTTCAAGTTTGGCGAGTGCTTAACGCTAGAGCAGAAGATGAGTTTATGCTGCGCAGATTCTAAAAAGACGATCATCGAGGTGAGTCCTTAACTATTTTTCTTTGTAATATTCTTTCTCCTTATTCAAAGGGTGAACTCCCTATGTAATTTTTGTTTTATTTTTTGGGTGATTTTAATGTAAGAAAAAACATGTGGAACCCTTGTATTAATTAATTTTAATTCTTCAATTTTCTATGAGCATGTATGCTAATTTTAATGTTTTTTCGTTGATTAATTGAGAGTTATTTTTACTGGCATCTTGGATAAGAATATTAAACTTTTTTTTATCTTTAATATTGATCTATGAGTTTATTCGAAGCATTGCATGTCATGCCTAAGTGCCATCCTAGTGAGGAATACTTTAGATGTGTGGTCTATTGGATTGTAAGCCTAGAGAGGAAGATTAATAATTTAGGAAATACAACTTAATGCATCTTAATTTTTTCGTAGACGAGAATCATCCTAAAGAGGAACAATCGAACATATTCAAAATTGAGATAGTTGATTCATTCTTGGGAGAAAATTAAATTTTTCGTAGATCCTAATTCACATGAGTTTGAATGGAACTAAAATTTGATTAATTTTGTGATTAAACATAGTTTATCCATGTTTTTTCTTATCTCATTTTGATCTAGTGCTTGTTGTCATTGCAATTTATCTTTTATCTTAGCTTTTATTTTATCTTATCTATTTTAAAACCAACTTTTATCCAAAATATCATGTTATCTCCTATTAGTTGGTGGGGATTCGATAAAAAAAGAATATCAATTTTTGTGGGAATGATACTCTACTCACTTTCTCTATTACATGTTATGATTAGTGCACTTGCTAGAATATTTTTATGACATCTTAGCACACATCATCATCCCTATGTCCCCGATGTTGGCTCTCTTGCGAACCATAAATTGTTGAGAGTAACCAGGTATTGTCTCATATTATGATTTACAATAAAGGGCTTATTCACGATGCTTAATGATGGAGAAAAAAATGTTTGGCTGCTTCCAAAAGAGCCATATGCCTCTCGAGAAGTCTCTAGACTCAATTTGCTCAATCATAAATCCATGAAACATTGAAGCTTGAAGCCGAAACATCATTTATATGGGCTACACATGAAAATACTCCAAGTCATTCTTGCATAGGAACCTTGATTACCTGCTCCATGAATTATTTGTGGCATAGAGCCCTAATTCAAACAACATTCCTACAAACTAAGGCACATGTTGCCTCCACTTGCATTTTCTCTTTTTTTATCAAGGTCCAAATCACTTGCCAACTTAGCAGTCATCTGAGCTGAGGTGGGTCATTGGGTTGTCATTCTTACGATAGAATTGTTTGCCATACTAGGTGTCCATCCGTGCAAATTTGTCTCCATAGAACTAGGTGATGCATGCTATTAAGGGGGATAAAATTTCTAGCAAGTTCAAGATGAGTCGAGTATCGTTCCCACAAGATTGAATATGAACTAATCTATCTAATCCCGATAACTAATAGGAGAAATGGATTTTAATGAAAATGTTTTTTAAAAAAAATATAAAAAAGAAAAGAAAAAGGTTGTGATGACAACAACCTCTAGATCAAGATGAGCTACTATGAATAGGGATAAATTCAGTTGCAACCCAAGTTTTAATGAATGTTTAGTTTACTCAACTCTTATGAGAATTACAATCTATCTAAAATCTGATGACCTCTTTAGGATGCACCGACTGTCTCAAAATATAATATTCTATTGTTCCTCTACAGTATGTCAATCTAATCTACCAAAATTTTGAGGCATAGTAACATGTATTTCCTAAGTCGTGGATCGTTCCTTTTTAGGATGTCAATCTCACAAACCTCACACCCAAGGTATTTCTCTCCAAGATGCTACCTAAATGTGGTATGCAATGCTTCAACTTCAACACCAAAAATCAACTTAAGAAATCAAAGAGAACTACGAGCTTGATATTCCTATTTATGATGCTAATAAAAATTAAAATCTCAGAAAAATCATAAATTAGCATTACACATGGCATTCATACACATAAGAAAATTTAAAAACTAAAATTAATTATAATAAGGGTTCAACATGTTATTCTCCAAAATATGAAACTAATGGATTACAGTGGAGTTCACCCTTTAAAAGTAGATAAAGAGGAATAAGAATAACTAGATAAAAAAACACCTTAATTCGATGATCATCTTCTTCGAAATCCACGCAGAAATATCTTCTTCTCCTCTTGGCATTAGGCTCCCTTCAGGCTCGTGGTTTGAAATTCCAAGTTATAGCACAGGCTTGTTGTACATCATCCCCCAAAAGTGAGGTCTTGAGGGATTATTTATAGGACTTCAATGAATTTCATCAGATGTGGAGAAGCCTAATTCATAAAATTTTCTCTTCCATAAAATATAACTTAAATCTGGATCAAATTCTCCAAAAAAATAAGATCAAACGGGCTGAAAAAATAAAAGTTCAATTAATCTTGGAAAATATCACGTTTCATGATAGGGTTGTCACGCCCGTGACCAAAGCTTGAAAACACATTTCCCACATCGTCACGGCCCATGGAATAACTTTCATGGTCGTGATCGAAGGGAAGGATTTTTCCGCATGTTGTCACGGATCATGAAACAACTTTCACGGCTAATGCGAACCGTGCATTAGGGTAGAAAATGACCTTGGGCTTTAAACACAGTTAAGGGCGTGAAAATAGGGTCAAGTTCAATAAAATCAACTTCACTTCAAATCTTAAAATTTATAAAACCTTGCACACTCCTCTTACCACAAGTATATGGTAATCGTAAAGTACTTAAGGTATCAATCCATAGGAAAACTTTGTTTATGTACCTTTGCTCCCACTTTTCCTGGGGTAAGCCTAGATCGAGGCTTGCTATCAGAGAGGCAAGCCCGATCCCAGAAAGATTGAGGAATGATTAATCGAAAGCAAAATGAGTTTTCAAAATTAAAAGAGAAATGGGGAAACTAAAATAGATAGATCTAATGATGGGAGGATACCAGAACCTCGTCACCTCTGAATTCAATCTACTCGCTCTTTGACATGAAAATCTAAAAAGTAACCAAGGCCCTTGAACCACAAGTCAAGGCAATCCCACTCTCGCAGTAACCGCTCTACCTTTCACCTTCCCGCTCTTGCGGTGAAGACTGAGGGCTTGACCAAGTACAATCTGGTCATAGTTTCTCTCTATCTAAGAGGAGAGCTAATCATCTTGATTCTCGATAAAAGATCTAAGTGTTGACGCCTAAGTTCTAGAGGGGTGCCGCTTCTCAGCAAACACTAACCTCTTTTCCTAAGGGGATCTAAAGATGGGTTAGAGTATTTCCTTAAGTTAGAGCATAACTAGGCTCTCACAGTGGTCACCTAATCAGTAAGCCTCCACTCTCGTAGTCTATGCTTGCGAGCCGACTAAGAGATTAGTTTCACAAGATAATAGCAAGCCCCTCTTGGGGTCAAGGTAACAACTATAATTTGGTTCCCCTCTCTTTTCAAATCCAGAAATCAATTCAAAACTCTATAGTTTATTCGCTCCAGGTCAGGCTTCGTGGGAAGGGATCGACTCAAACCTAACCCCAATCCGGAAAGCAAGCCCTAGACTAAGATTCCCCCAAACTTCATCACTAGCCTCTCAACTCACAACGTGAAGGTGGCAACACTATAAGGCCCTCGTGGACAATGTGCACTTGGGAGAAATCAGGCGAACAAACAAGAAAACTACAAGAACATAAAAATCACAAATCATCTATGAATTTAGAATATGAGAACAAGTAGGCTATTATCATGAAAATAAAAGAGTCAAGCAAAATAGATTAGAAACAGAGGATTCCCCGGGATTCCGGCACTAGAAGTTTAGCCGGACATCCTCGGGTTAAGATACATAAGTTCAAAACATAAGATGACCAACATAGTTTCTGC
>LTAE01006193.1:0-26110 GCA_001647135.1 Pontederia paniculata
GGTAATATACTCAATAGCTTTTCCATATATTAAAGGACTGTTTAACTTAGCTGATAAAAAAATACTTAATAAGAATTAATGTTGATACATATTTTAAATGTTAATATTTATTTTAAAATATAATTAATTATATATTTAGATAAAAACACTGATAATATTAATAAGTAGTTATAATATTTATTAAAATAAATATTAATTAAGATACTCTTAAAGTTATATGATAATAATATTAAAAAATATGGATAAAAGAGTAATATAGTTGACTAAAATTAATAAGTCAATAACTTTAGAATAGGAGTTGCTCTGCTTATATTTTTTCAATTTATAAGTTGTTGTCTAACAACTTATAAGTATATATTTTATTTATATTTTTAAAATATATTTATAAGTAGAGTTATAAGCTAAGTCAAACGTACCCTAAAACTTATAAATTATATCATAAAAATGGGTATATTGCAAGAATACATATAAAGTAGATTTTTTTTATCTAAAATTACTCGGAATGATTACTTTTTTTTATATATTTTTAATATTAATCAGAACTTTTAATAATTTGAGATAAAAAAAAATTATATACCTGGAAGTAATATGTTCTCAACAATATCGAATTATACGTTTTCGATTTTCTACTTGCCAAAGTTAGAATGAATATCATTTTTTAGTATTGTGTCCATGTTCTATGAAAAGGATATTTTGTAGAGCATCATAAGGAAGCATAAAGTTTGGAGATTAATTACTTGGTACGTCGCTGACTTAAACTCCAATGCACGGAGATACTGAAGCATTCACATAAGTACTGGAATATTGGAATAATATATACCTCAAATACTTTATTAGATTTATTAACTAGAAGTTGAATTGTTTGCTGGTTGGTGATCAACTGATTATTGTTTCAATTCATCGATCTTCGATCACATTCGTAGCAAACGAGTCAGTTTTGGAAGAGTGCAAAACAAACGCAAGTCATGGACAATTAAATCCATCGATCTTCGATCTCATTTGTAGTTTGCCCTTTGGTTTCAAAAGTCACGAATTGCTTCAAAAAAATTAAATTAAATAAATAAGATGAGGAGTAGGAGAACTTATGTTAAATATTTATGTAATAAGCTTGCAGTGCGTTTTCTTATGAATAATCTTTTCACATTATTAATAATATAAATTTAAAATTATTTGTCATCATATCATTCTATTTAGTTATTTTAATATGCATATATTCTAAATGAGTGACAATTCTGATTACTTAGTAAATGACAATCTAAATTACTTAACATTGTGGTCATATTTAGCACATCTTAAAAATAGCATCTACATTAGTGTGTAACGTGTTGATTAAATCAATATATTATTTAAGGTGTTTGATAATTATAATTAATAATAATGACAAATAATTGAAACTCAACATTTTAAGATGCTTGAAAGACCAATATATAGGATAAACATGTTGAAATTTAGTTCCAAAAATATTTTGAAAATACTTTATTATCATTCACTCTTTATATGAATACACTTATTCTTCTCATATGTCCACTTTATCATTTATTATTATTTTATTAATTTATAAATAATTTGATTAGTTATTTATTTAATTTTTATTTATTAATGTTAAAATATTTAAATAATACAAACTATTTAAATTCTTTAATTTAGGATGCATATAATAATACAAACTATTTAAATAATTATTTATATATTTTTTAGTCATCTGACGATCATTTCAAATATTTGACAAATACTTTTATTAAATTTAATAATTAACTCGCTAGTTATTAATTTCTAATCACTAATTGTTATTCGCTATTAATTATTCAAATTGTTGGTGCATGCTAAAGAGAGCCTATAATAACACTAATACTACTAATATATTATTATTATTATTATTATTATTATTATTATTATTATTATTATTATACAATCATTATATGACGAATAATAATAAATATAATAAATTATTAATATAATTGGTAAACTAACAATTACTATGCATTATACATATTAGTATTAATTCTGAATATATTATTATTATTATTATTATTATTATTATTATTATTATTATTATTATTATTGTATTTTTAAAAGGTATTAATTGTTTATAAACGTATTTATCTAATACATTAGCTTATGGTAAGAGTTTATAAGTTTCATTTTAATAATTTAAACTTATTGATTTTACACCATTTATAAGCGGTTTTTTTGTAAAATATTTATATTATTTACTAATTTATTTTTTAAGTAGATATGATAATCTCAAATTGCTAGTTGAATTATTTGTTTATAGTAAATATGGCAAATTGACAATACAGTACATTACTGACAATTGCAATGTGGATGCTAAACAATATTAAAAAGCAAACACAGTATCACCTCCTAAAAAATTAATTATAACTTCAGGAACCCAAAATTATTATCATATATATATATAAGACATTTAGGACCTGTTTGATTAGAGGTAAAATGAGGATAAATGAGGGAAAGAGAAAGGGAAATTAGGTTAATCGATTAACTTCGTTTGGTTGTATTTTTAACCGAGGAGAATGGAGGAGAATGTCTCCTCCATTTACCTCTATTCCCCTCCGAATGTTCATTTTTTTTTCAACTCCAAATTGAGGTGGAAAAGAGGGAAAATAAATATTTAAACTATACTTCTAATTTTATCCATATATAATTTAAATTTATAAACATATATATTAGGATATATTCGTCCAAGAAAAAATATAATTCTGTTCTCTTTCCTTTAGTTATATTATCCAAACAAGGTTAATTGTTTCATCTCCATTCTTTTCCATTTCCTTTCCCTAGTTTCCCCTTCATTCCCTTTCCTTTCTCTTCATAAGTGTTGAACCAAAAAGACCCTTAGTCCCAAATTAAGGAAAAAATATTGTTATGGCGAAGGGATTTCAGATTGACAATGTCCTTTTTGATCTAACTGATATCACGTTAAGTTATGCTAATTAATCATTTTGTTTAAAAATCATAAAAGAGTGCATGAAAAAAATATTGTAGAATCAAATTGGAATATCTTGAAATATGCATTGGTGTATATGCCTTTATATTTTATTCTTTTACTTTGGAACCTATGGACCGGCCGGATATATAAGTTGATCTTTCAATGTTATTTTCCTTGGGGCGCAAGGCAAGGTAAGAAGCATATCAATATGGGATATATATTGATTTTGAATTAAGAAAAAAATATTAAAGCATTTAATACATTCATTTATATATAGATGATTAATTAGACAGCTGTTGAGGTAGCCAATTACGCTAAAATAATTGTGTACATTTTTTGAGAACACTTTCCCGGCAAATTATACATATAATAATTTCTTTAGACAAAATGATACAAAGAATGGAAGTAAGAACTACGTTAAGCATTTTGTATTAGTGTGTGAAGTATTATCAATTTTTAATAATAAAAATATAACACAAATAATTAAAATTATATTTTAATCCTTAAATGAATAAGTATAACAAAGAGAGCTGGAACTATTAATTTGCATTCTGTGATGCGCAAGAAATATTCGTGCTGTGGAATCCTCAAGCTAACAAAAGTGGTTTGACATTCGCAACTTGTGTGTGATCCAATCAACAGAAATGCTAAGTGTACATGTTATTAATTAACCATGCTCATGCTACTCTATAACCTACATCCTTGTCAAAAATTATTTTATTTGGTAGCACGATATATATATAATATATATATATATATATATATATATATATAGGTGTCTGTAATTACATTTTGAAACCGAGTGCTTTAATGTGTTTGAATAGACAGAAATTTTATCTTAATTAAGAACACACACGAAGACTAAAAAGATAAAATTATGATGCAGTCATGGTATGTCATATCTGATTAGAGAATGTATAGGGCTACCTCGTGTTTCTATTCGATATATATCATATTCGAAAATAGAGCCATATATCCACACACCGTGCACCTTACCTATTATTCCTCGATTATCTAAACACATATAAGTATATAATCCTGCACATATATAGATCCATATAGTTTTGCTTAATCTGGTGCCAATTAATACACGAACACGCGCGCGCATATATATATATATATACGTACTTGGACCAATTCTTGTGTCCTAACTCCTAATCAACAAGCAGTGCAATAATATTAAGCAATTAATTTCTTTTGTGCCAATGACAGCCATGTAAAAGAACCTCTCGTACTCCTCCTCCCAATGATTGGTCCAAATTCTAATTACGTTTTGCCCTCCTTACGGGATACGTCCAATAATAATATACTTCAAGTGTTCTTTCTAGATATTTTTTTTCTTTTATGCTCTCTTTGATTGGAGGGCTATTAGGGAGAAGTGAAGACAAATAAAGAGAAATATAAAATAGGAAGAAAATAGAGGAAAGTAATAGACTCATTTGTGCCCTCCACCCCAAGAAAAAAAAACTATAAACTTAATATAATATATATATATATATATACATATATATATATATATAGTTAGAGGTGAAAGAAATATATGTATATATATATATATTTATGTTTAAATATTTATCGACTTAATGAAATAAGTCCAAATCAAAAAATAAGTTATATATTTCTCTTTGTTAATGCTCTAATTTAGAATTAACAAAAAATAATGTTTAAAAGGCTCTAAAATATCTTTTAAACATTGGTTAGTTGTTGCTAGGCTAGGCTTCTATTTTTTCGAAATATAAATATTTTTCGAAAAGTAAAAATACCCAAAACTTAATTAGTTGTTTGTTTCAGTAGACACATCCGAGTTTTTTTATTTTACAAATTCTTTCTCACAAACAAGAAACAGTGTTACAATATTTTGCTAAAAAAAAGTAGAGCTCACGAATCAATTGTCGAACCTATTGAAATATATGGAAATATTGTGTTTTCTTCTCTTGCTCTTTCGGTTATCACATTCTTTTTTGTTTTGGAAAATTTATTAGTGGGTCAATTAAGTCTCGAGGAATCCGGTCTTCATGAGGACGGCGTCCCGGACTCGCCGGAGGTCCCTTCCTTTGAGCGTCCTCCCTCTGCCGCCGCTGCACATAGAAAACGCCATCTTATCCGTCGCCGTCATCATCCTCCGGGACGTCAATACATGCGGCGGCGTGGCGCTGATCATCCCGCCGCCGCGCCTGTTACCTTTGATACAGTCATCGGCGCCGCCGCCACTCAGAAAGTACGACACGCACGAACGACTTAGGTGAGAAGGCACGGGAACTCTGACAGGCTTCGTCGTTCTCGGCGGCTGGAGCCCGGCTAAGCCTGAGACGTTCCTGCATGGTGATGGGTTCTTGTGGATGACGTCGAAGTCTACTCCTCCTTCACTCGGCCGGTCGTCGTCGTCGTCGTCGGGCCATAAAACGTCGGACTCTTGGAGCTCTTCCACCATATATATATCTGTGTGGAGCATGAACAGGAAGGAGAGGAAGAAAAGGAAAAGGGGGGTCTTGGTGGGAGGGGATTGTGGGGGTTATTTATATATAATACAAAGCTCTTATTTCTAGTCGTTGTTACTGAAAGGAGTAGTACTTGGAAGTCTTGGTAAGCACATTTCGCTATGGTGGTTACATATGGCGTCATGCATTTGATAGAATGCAAGGAGTGGAACAAATATTATTATTATTATTATTTGAAAATATAAATGTTTTATTATTATTATAAAGGTGGACAAATGTTTTTTTATTAGAAAAAATGCTCATGGTATAAATGAGAGAAATTAAAAATACATAACTCTTTTGGATGAAATTTCAATTTAAGATCTTTTTAGTTCATAAATTGATGAGTGAGTCTACCCAGAACATAAAAAAATAATTTTTGTCCAAATTGTTTAATATTAATTTTCTTAAGTCAGTCTCGTTTACGAACCAACCAACTCTCTGACAGTGGAATTGGATTGAGATTTAGTTTGGATTTGTTTGCTCATTCGTCTTTGCCACGTAATTCACAGCTGTCACGTGGGACCCCTTTGAGCTTAGCACTTAGTCGACCTCCTCCCCACCCCACCCCACCTCCTCCGGGGTCTTCCAATCCCATAAAAAAGCCCCCGCCTCCATGTAATATCTGTAAACTTCGTGTCACTACCACTAGTGATAGCAAATATGAACAATGATACCAAGTTATAGCTTGGGTAAATAACTAATAATAATAAAAGTAATAACACACATGAGACCCCCTCTATTTACACTTCACAAACAAGAATGAAGGTGTCTCAAGACCATTGTTAAAAAAATATTTAAGTTCCCATCTCGAAATTAAATTAATTACAAAATTAATAATCATCTAAATAATATAATTAATACAAAAAACTATTATATATATGTAACTTAGAAAAAAATTGTTATATTCTCTTTTCTTAAATATATATATATTAAAGTGATATTGAAAAATAAAAACTATATGAATTATTTACAAGAAAACAAACTTGTACTAAGAAATTATTCGTCTGATGGTAAAAGGTTGGATCTCAAATATAAAAAAAATCATCAAAAAATTATTAACAGTTGATTTAACGTTTATTAGTTCAAAAACCAAATTTAACATAAAAAAATTGACGAGTCTTTTTTTTCCATTCCCCAAAATGACTGGACGCAAATTATTTGTTGGAAAATGGTGACCTCGCTTACGCACTTGACCAAATGGGAACAATTAATTCAAGTCTTGCAGCGTTCCTTTCATTTTTATGTCATTAACTTTTCCTTCGTCTTATTCTTTGGATGTCGATCTCCGTCGGCAATTATGTGTCACGATGAGCTTAAAATGTTGTAATAAATTAATTACTAGTCGTTTGTGCCGATCAGCAGAGAAGGGGTCGTGTTTCTCTCGTTGCCCTTTTTTAAATTAATTGACCAATCATATGAATTGATGGTCCATTAGTTTCCTATATCTTTTTATTTTTGACAAATAAATGGGTTATATATACAAAATTATAGAAGCATATTACTTTATATGAACGGTTTTTTTGTCTTGTCCATATTAGTTTTACTTGGTTAAAAAATTGTTATATTTCTATAAGGCGTGCCAAGAAAATAATGTCATGTCTTTCCTTTCGATTTAAACAAGATTAAAAAAAATGAAAATTGTGATACATTTTTTTAGTTGCACGTTAAATTATGGATAATTATAATTTAAAATTAGATTTAGCTGGTCATTTGGATACGCATAATCCAATGGTTAAATAAGTATACCGGTAACATTTAAATGTAAGGCCCCTTCTTGATGCGATTAATAAGTGACCCACAAGGTGTGTTATTGAAAAGTATATAATGTGAATAAAGCCTAAGTATGAATGTACGATGGAAAATTTCAAAGTAATAACAAAAGATCTGGTCCTAATTCTAGTAAATTCAATCCGAATGCCTAACATTAAATCGTTATATCCAATTAATGTCGGCTATTTATAATAATGTTGTGAAAATGTCGTAATATGAACCAAGTCTCCAATTTTATTCCCATATGCTTAGCTTCCTCAGTTTCAGGAAAAAGAAAAAAAATACGCTTCTTCCAGAATGAAGTTAAAAAAAAGTATGAAGTTAAAAGCGGAGCCAGAAATGAATTTTAGTGGGTTCACTAATAATGATTATTATTTAATTAATTTTAATAAGTAATAATTTAAATATTAGTAATTATATACTCTTTTAATAACTCTAAAAAAACTTAAAAGAATAATTTCATCATTATTAAAATTTTTTTTTATAAATTATAAACTAGAGTTTTTATATATATTATATAAGTATATACATCTAAATTTGAGATCTCGTAAAGAATAAAATGAATATCTAGATATCCCGAGAATGAAAAATTTGCTCTGATTTTCTCTTTACAAACATCCTTATTCAACTATACTCAGATAGAAACATAGAAAAAAATCACAAATAAGTATATAAAAAATGCTCAATATTAAAATGAATGAGACAATTATTTCAACAATTTGTCGAAGCTCTTTTTCTAAATTTTTTTTCTTCAATACATATTATGAAATAGATTTTCATTAATCCCAATAATTTAAAAAAGAAACTAAAGAAAGATTACATTATCAATAATAATAACAAGCATTTTGAACAAAGTCACATATATAATGACTAAAAGGATTACGTTAATTAAAAATAATAAATGTTATATTATATTGGAAAAGAGTTTAATGACAATAAAAATTGGAGGAAGAAAGTGCAAATGATCTATGCAATAAAAATGAAGATATGATAGAAAAGTTAAGCTAGATTATTATATAAAAAATATAATTTTTAAGATTTCATATATATAACAAGTAAATTTTAAATATATTATTTCGACAAAAAACATGATAAATAAGAAAATAAAGATTAATAAAAAATATCGTATATAAAAAAATAATCATAATATATATATATATATATATATATGAGCTTTATAAAATCATATATTAGATAAGATGGATACATATAACAATTAATTCATTTGATAATTAATATATTTTAGATACAAAGTGTTTGAATGTTAGTGACAAATGTCTCTAAGAATAAACGTAACTAAAAAGATATTATGTAAAAGGATCCATATAAGTTTTATAAAATCATATAATTAATAAAGGTTGAATAAATATAAAATAATTCAATAGTCATATTTTATTAGCATGATTAGAAAAAAAAATAATGGCCATCAACCAAGTTGGTACAGTAAAAGGGTTTTAATTAGAAAACTTAAAAGAATAATTTCATCATTATTAAATTTTTTTTTTATAAATTATAAACTAGAGTTTTTATATATATTATATAAGTATATACATCTAAATTTGAGATCTCGTAAAGAATAAAATGAATATCTAGATATCCCGAGAATGAAAAATTTGCTCTGATTTTCTCTTTACAAACATCCTTATTCAACTATACTCAGATAGAAACATAGAAAAAAAATCACAAATAAGTATATAAAAAATGCTCAATATTAAAATGAATGAGACAATTATTTCAACAATTTGTCGAAGCTCTTTTTCTAAATTTTTTTTCTTCAATACATATTATGAAATAGATTTTCATTAATCCCAATAATTTAAAAAAGAAACTAAAGAAAGATTACATTATCAATAATAATAACAAGCATTTTGAACAAAGTCACATATATAATGACTAAAAGGATTACGTTAATTAAAAATAATAAATGTTATATTATATTGGAAAAGAGTTTAATGACAATAAAAATTGGAGGAAGAAAGTGCAAATGATCTATGCAATAAAAATGAAGATATGATAGAAAAGTTAAGCTAGATTATTATATAAAAAATATAATTTTTAAGATTTCATATATATAACAAGTAAATTTTAAATATATTATTTCGACAAAAAACATGATAAATAAGAAAATAAAGATTAATAAAAAATATCGTATATAAAAAAATAATCATAATATATATATATATATATATATATGAGCTTTATAAAATCATATATTAGATAAGATGGATACATATAACAATTAATTCATTTGATAATTAATATATTTTAGATACAAAGTGTTTGAATGTTAGTGACAAATGTCTCTAAGAATAAACGTAACTAAAAAGATATTATGTAAAAGGATCCATATAAGTTTTATAAAATCATATAATTAATAAAGGTTGAATAAATATAAAATAATTCAATAGTCATATTTTATTAGCATGATTAGAAAAAAAAATAATGGCCATCAACCAAGTTGGTACAGTAAAAGGGTTTTAATTAGAAAAAAATAATAGCCATTAGACATGAAGGGGATTTGAACCCGGGGTGGTCAAGCATACACTGCCTGCACATGAAGGCATGGGAACCCATGTGACTCTGCCCTTGATTAAAAGGAAAATAGATATCTAAAATTTGAGCATAGTAGTTTGCCCTAGGAGAGTGGAAATTTCACACACACACACATCATTTACAGTTTTAGTTTAGTTTAAACTTTATTTTAACAAAATCAACACCTATCATTTACAATTTCAGTTTAGTTTAAATTAATTTGTCGATTTCTTAAATTTAATGGCTCAAAGTACACAAGGTGAGATCCACATATAGTACAAGTGAATAATAATTTCACATTAGATGAACTCATGCATCTACTTTGTAAGTGAATTGTAATTTCATAATAGGTGAATCCATTTACCATTGACAACTATTAAGTTATATATTCCGTTTACTTTTTACTATATATACTTTCAACATGATGAATATCGATGTATTAATAAAAAAATGAAGCCACCTAATTCCTTATAGAAATATAAATTAATTTTGTAACATTTTAATTTTATTCAATATTTAATTTATCACATGAAATATTATTTAATTCAAAACCAGCCCCCAAATATTTAAGATTTATTTGTTTTTAATTATGCATTTATTTTTTTACTATTATTTAATTTTAACTTTTAAATTTGAAAACATAAAAGCTAAAATTTTAATGAGAACACTTTTCAACCTTTTTTCATTGTACCATTTAATTTTTTCTAAAAAAATAAAAATTTAAAGTTAATGAAATTATATAAAACTAAAGTTAAAAAGAAAAAGTATATAAAATTTATGCAATTGAGTTTAAGTGGAAGTGTTTGAAAAGTTGAGAAAAGTAAGTGGGTACTACTAAGATTTCAGAGTGGAGTATTGTCGAAGTAAAGAGGAGAAAAATGAAATTAACCTCTTTTTCTTTGAGGAGAAATTAAGGGATATTCGATATTTGGTAAACATCACATATCAAAATTGACTTTTGTAGAGAAAGAATTAATATTTATCGTCTATGGATGTGTTAAATGTTTTCCTAAATGTTGTGACTTTTGGGAGAAAAAAGAGAAGGGATTCAATAAAAAAAATTAACTTCTATCATATTTCCATGTAAGACTATATGTAAGAAAGAAAAAAAAACACGAATAAAAAATGAGTGACCCAACTACCCAATCCTGGATCGGACTCACGGATCAAAATATGCAAAATTCAACCTGATTAGATTTTAGTTTGGTTGACTCGGGTGTTAAAATATATTCGACCTGTAAATAGGTCCTTTGTAATAACAAAAAAAAGAATTAAAGATCCAACGATCCAGTGCACCTAAAACCCAATAGGAAGTTCAAAACCTACTAAACCCTACTATAAAATCTCAAAAACTAGNGGATTTTAATAGAATTATATGCTCACATATAAAATTTGCAAAGTTAATGTTTATAATGAAACCCTAATGTTTAGTCTAAACTTTGAAACCTAAAAGTTACATTTGTTATTTAGAATATTAGGATTTGAACAAAATATAAGGTTGTTGCTAGAATTGTATGCAACCCTAATGTTTAGTCTAAACTTTGAAACCTAAAAGTTACATTTGTTATTTAGAATATTAGGATTTGAACAAAATATAAGGTTGTTGCTAGAATTGTATGCAACCCTAATGTCTCGTATGATTATTGAAATCTAGGTTAATAAATTTAATAACTGTTAGATGGAACATAAGGATTCGAGCAAAACCCAAGGATTCTACTAGCATCGCATGCTCACATGTAAATTGATAGATTACCATGCTAATGGTGAAACCCTAATGTTTATTATGAACTTTGAAATATAGGGTTTATAATTGTTAAATGGAATATTGGAATGTGATCAAACCTAAGGATTATGGTTAGAAATGCATGTAGACTCATGAGCCAATAAGTGATAACTAGCGTGGATGAGAAAACCCTAGAAATAGAATTGAAAATCGACAAATTAGGGTACCATGGCATGATTCATAGATCGAGAATTGATCTATCATGCCGATGATTTTGAGGAGAGAAAAATGATCTCTCTATAGTGGTCGTGAACTACGTTTCATGCCCGTGAACCTTGTGATTTTACGACCTTGAAGGTGAGTTCACGGGTCGTAAAACCGAAGAAGAAAATAGCCCATTATAGCTGTCGTGAGCTAGTGTTCACGCCCATGAACATAGAAGGTTCACGCCCATAAAACCAACTTCATGAGTGAAGTTAAAGAAAGAATCGTCACCTTTATCTAGCGATTGTGAGACTCCATTCACGCTCGTGAAAGATTGGGTTTCACGCCCGTGAAAGGACTTTCACAGGCTATGAATTCCACCAAATTTTATATGTTTCAAATATTGAATTATTTTAATCTTGAATTGTATACTAATGTGCTCTTCTTTCCTATCGAATTGATTTTTTTATCTTGTAAATTGCATTCCATGCTTTTATGTTTAAGAACCTTAATTGATTACTGCAATCAAATTAGAACTCATGTTCACACAATGAAAATATTTTCCAATGATTGAATTTCATATAAAAATTGAATTGCATGCTTAACCATAATTAAATATGTTAAATCATTTGATTAAAATTGACACAAAGAAACTTGGCTCCATCATGCATTGTCAGATAGATTGTTTGTGTATTGATTGATTGGTTGACTTAGGTGTGGGGATATGGGTATCTTCGGAGAAGTCACTCGGTGCATATGATCACCCGAGTCTAACTAGCTCATGGCCGATGCACATGCCAGCTTCGATGCACCATGACATAATAACCCCACAAGTTGATTGATGATTGAAGTATATTTAAGCATTGAACATATGTTAAAAGATAATAATCGAATTGGACATTAATTTATTGATTGAATGAAATTAAATTGAATTAAACATTCATGTGAAATAATGTTGTTGATGTTCATACCTATATCAATATTGAAATTAATAAGATTGAATTGAATTGAAAACGTTCATGCCACCATTGATATCGAATTGAAATTGACATTGATTAGGTTGAAATTGAACATTGAACATTAATTGCACCATATGCATCATTTACATATTGATACCCTTATTGTTGCGTGTTTGTCATACCGTTCCATGCGGGATGGTACCCACTCTTCATACTCTAACCTTGGAGATTCTCCTTTGTACTTTAGATTTGTGTAGGTGATTCAGATTGATCTTTCGTGGTGGTGTTGCTTGTGGCGAGTAGTTACATGTGTTAGACCATCAATTCACTATCTTTATGATTTTAAGTCATGGTATTGATTTTATACTATCTATGGGCTTATAGTTATGAACTCATTCGATGAATTATGCGATCTCTATGTTGAAAATCGATATGGGTTATTGATGTATCTGGATATTGAGTCATTTATTATTTATAGAAGTTTTTGCTACGAGATCATGGTTATAACTTTTAGTTGATAGTTTTATTTTATCTATTTATTGCTTTCGCTATTAGATTGATATTAGATATATAATTATTATATTTTCATTGCATCATATTTAATTGTCACAGTTAACCGAACCCATTTATAGCATCACTCAAGAATCTTTGCTCTATGATAAATTTGGAGGTGTTACATCTGTTTAAGAGGGCGATGCCGAAAACAATTTCATGGTCTGAATCTTCGCTACAACGACACTCCCATTTTGAGATATATGAAATTTCAGATTTCTCACATGGTATTTTGGTGGTTTGTTCTCTGGCCAGGGCCAGACCCACTTACGTATTATACATGCGTGTTTTCGGTATATAAAGTATACGTATTATCACAATTATATATACATATATACTAGTAGTTGTAGTCAATAAATAAAATAAATGCTAAAAAATTATCACAATTATCTAATTGGTGTAGTGGATATGTGGTTTTGGCTAACATCTAGAGGTCTAGTGTTAAAATCTTGGCCCCTCTCATATTTTTGTAATTTATTGTTATATATTTTGATCCCTCCAACTTTCCTTCTTGGGTTCGCCCCTGTCTCTGGCCATGTAATGTATTGAAAACAACATACTTATTAACATAGTATAAAGTTTTGATGTTTTAATCTTTGATGTTTATTGATCAAGGCCTAATGAAAAATATTGTTCATCCATTGTTTTATTCATTATTGACTTATATGTTCAAAACTTTATTTTTTTATCATAAATGATAAAAATAAAATGATGAGTAAATAAGAAAAAAATTGCATGAATAATTATTTTTTGGGTTTCATTTTTTATGAAAATAAATTCTTTTAAAGCAATATTTTGTTACGAGAGTAAAATGATTTTTTATAGCGAAAAAGATAAATTACTTTTTTAAATTGTAGGTTATCTTTTAGGACAATTTTTTTTTGTATTCTTTTTACTAATCACTTTTAGATTACTAAATAATTAAATTATTTTCTTAATTTTATTAAAATAAATGAAGTCTTACTTACGAAAAAACAATGGACTATTGTTTTGTTTCACGTCTCATTTGCATTTTTCTCATCATGTGGATAAGAGTCATGAGCATAGTGGTACAGTGTGCTAGGGACTTGACAGGTTCTCTCGTCTTGGTCGAACAACATCATCTAATTCATCCACCTAATTATTCACCATCGGATGTTTGTCTTTGTTCGGCGTTTTCCATTTATCCACCAAAATTGGCTTCCTCGTTAAAAAATGACCCTGAATTCTTAGCATTATTTGGAGTGGGGTAGGGGTGTGAGGGGGAGCAATGGACATGAAAGAAAAAAAACTCATTTGATAATAATGTATTTCATATTATGAAAACTTCGATAGAAAATATAATAAAGTTCTGTAGTTTTTTATTTATCATACTGTGTATTTATACAAAGATATACATAATCAAAAATAAAATCTCACAACTAAATCAAATCTAAACTAGATCAGCAGAAAATAAAATCTCACAACTAAATCTAAAATATATATATACAATATTTCATTTTGTTATATCTTGATACTGAAATCCGAACTAAATAGATTTTGAAATCTAATACTCCCCCTCAAGTTAAAACGTTCAGATTATGAATTGCCTAACTTGCCACACAAAAGCTGAAATCAATTTATACCAAGTGCTTTTGTGAATATATCAACTAATTAAAATCTAGTAGGCAGATAAGAAGTATCAATCTCCTTTGAGCGAATGTGATGATGAATGAAATGACAATCATTTTTAATGTGTTTTGTCCTTTCATGAAACACAAGATTATCAACAATATGTAAAGCTGATTGATTATCACATAAAAGACGCACATGTTGTGAGTGAGAGATTTGAAGTGAAGATAATAAAGCCTTAAGCTATAATAGTCCACAAGCAGTAGCAGTCATAGCACGATACTCAGCTTCGGTAAAGAAACGTGATATAGTTTGTCTTTTCTTTGACTTCCAAGAAATTGGACTACCACCAAGAGTAATAAAATAACCAATAGTAGACCTTTGAGTTAAGGGACAACTAGCCCAATCAGAATAACTAAAACCAACTAAGTTAAGCGATGTAGGTAGTAAAAAAATACCAGGACCTGGCGAGCAATTAAGATATCAAAGAACACGAACTGCTACCTCAATATCGGAGTTTTGACTCATGCATAAACTGCGATAGAATATGAACCAAATAACATAGGTCTGGTCTTATGCTCGCCAAGTAAATTAGACATCCAACAAGACACCTATAACGACTTGGATCTTTAAGCATATCCCAGGCATTGAGTGCCAACTATGTCGTTGCTCCATTGGAAAATGGACAGATTTTGAGCTAGACATCTTACATTTAGAAAGAATATACAAAATATATTTATGTCGACAAAGAAAAATGCTAGAATCCATTCGAATGACTTCAATGCCCAAAAAATAGCGTACATGTCCCAAATCCTTTAGATGAAAGCATGAGTGTAAATATTGTTTAATCATATTGTAATAAGCAATATTATTGCCGACCAACAATAAGTCATCCACATATATCAAATGAGCAAGATATATAGAACCACACGAAAAAGTAAAAAGAGAATAATCTACAATAGAACTATTTGAAATCATATGAAAGTAGAGCATCTGTAAGTTTAGAAAACCAATTTCACGAGGCCTAACGTAGACCATATAAAGATTTATGAAGTCAACACACCAAATTAGGTGTTGCACAAAAAAAACCTGGTAGTAGCCTCATGTAAACCTTCTCTTCATGATCTCCATGCAAAAATGTATTATGAACATCCATTTGATTAATGTCCCAATTCTGAGCAACAACAATAGTTACAAGACATCGAATAATGACCAATTTGGCGATGGAGGCAAAAGTTTCATGATAGTCAAGGCCTTCAATTTGTGTGAAATATTTAGCAGCGAGACTCGCCTTGTAACGTTCGATGCTACCATCAGCATGACATTTGATCTTGAATACCCATTTACATCCAATGGGTCGCTTTCCTGGAGGTAAAGGTTGTAAAATCAAGTTATATTAGCCTCCAAAGCATTTAGTTCATATGTCATGGCAATTTGCCATTTAGAATCCTGCAATGCCTCAAGATAATGTCGTGGTTCCTGAGTAAAATCTAAGAAATCAAAAAAGACTTTACAAGTATAAGAAAGTTTATCATATGAAATATAACGATGAATTGGATATGGTGTATCTGAGGTCGATGATTGTACAAGTGCATTGCTTAAGGTCATATTACTTATTGCAATATGACATATATTGTCTCTTAGGTGAGCAGGAGGGCGTCGATTCGGTCCTAATTTATGAGAAATAAATTGTTCTGTTTGTGGAGGTAGGACAAAAGGTTCAGGTGGAGTAGCTGAAGGTTACATAGTACTGGAAACATCATGAGATGGTGAAGCAGACTGCACATCACAATGTGTTAATTCTGAAGCATGAGAATTATCTAGTTAGAAACCATAGGAATAATGGACAATTCATTATGAAGAGTATTAGGATACAGAGTCGTTGGCGGGGGTAATCAGATCAATACAAATCTGGTTAGATTCTGTGGTAGTGGGTAATTTGTTAATAGCAAAAGGAAAATCATTTTCATTGAAACACACATCTCGAGAGACAAAGAAAACTTTATTTTCAAAATTATATACTCTTCACTCTTTGTTCCCAAAAGGATAACTAACAAAAATGCATCTTTGGGAACGAACTCCAAATTTGCGATCAATGTTTGGTGATGTGGTACGAGCCTAACAGAGGAAACTAAAAACACAAATATGATCATATGAAGGACACTGAATAAAAGTTCCTATGGAGTTTTATTTGAAAGAATTTTAGAAGGATTATAATTAATGAGATAAGTAACTGTGAGAATATATTCACCCCAAAAATAAATCAAAAGAGAAGCTTAAAAACGCAATGCTTGAGCAACATTGAGAATATGTCGATGATTGCGCTCAACTCTACCATTTAGTTGAGGTGCGTTCATGTGAACACAAGAAGTTTGATTCATAATGCCATGTTCAAGAAAGAAATTTTGTATGTTATTTCATAAAAATTCGAGACCATTGTCACTACGAATGACTTTTATGGATTTTCAAATTGATTATATATCATGTGATAAAAAATAACTATTTTTTGATACAAATCAGACTTAGTGCATAAAAGATAGACCAACGTACATCGTCTAAAATCATCGACTATGATTAGAAAATAACGAGCACCACAAGAAGAACTAGTAGTGTATGACCCCCAAATATCACAATGGATCAAATCAAAATGAGAAATAGAATTGCTCGTACTAATAAAAAGTTTTGTTCGAGTATGTTTGGCTCGACAACATACATCACATACTTTGAAGCAAGAATCAGAAAAATATGGGAGATTATTGACAATGACAAAAGAGCGACCATGATGCCCCAAATATTTGTGCCACAAGTCTGAATCATAAGAAACAAAAACTTTATTTGCAACAAATGATATAAAAAACTTTGCATAAGTAATACACCCCTCTAGGCAATTCACCTAATCCACTCAAAGTCCTCGTTGCACAATCTTGTATGAAACACATGTTAGAAGAAAAAGTGACAAAACAATTAAGATCAAAGGACAATTTGGAATGGAGATAAGATTACAATGAAATTTTGGAATATAAAAAACATGTGGAGTTTTAAAAAGTTTTCAATAATAGTATCGCCAGATTTAGTGGCAGCAATACATTTTCCATCAGGAATTATAACTATTAGTTCTTCACATAATGGTTTATCGTTAACAAGAAGATCAACACTATCGGTCATGTGAACAGATGCACTAGTATCAAGAATCCAAAAAAATGTTAGGAGATAAAAAAAACAATATTATAACAAGAAAGATGAACAATCTCCTTTTCATAAGGATTAATCATGGTTAGAAGGCATTTAAATTTCATTTTAGAAAGATTAGAGAGAAACCCTTGATGATTTTTTAACTGTCGATGAACTTTGTGCAACATTGACAACAAAATCATTGATTGTTTTTTGTTGATGCAAGCTGCAGCAATGGATAAGCTTCTTTGAAAGCCAATTTGCTTTCATGTTTGAGAAGACAATTTTCAAGTTTTAAGATGTGATATTCAAACTACGATAATCTTCCTTTAAAGTCATTCCACAATACTTTAATATCTTCTGCATATGCCATAGTGACAAGCGAATCTTTTTCCAGGAAATTAAAAATGCATCCAATCGAGATGATAGAATAACATCATGGTAACCCTTTTCAAGATGGGTGACCATGCCATCTATAAAAATCATTTTGTTCTTGACTTTCAATCCATTATGCATTGATATATCTTGGCCAAGTAAAATAACTTGTTTCATTTGATTGGAACGAAATTAAGAGATTTTGATATGATCGATCAATGTAGAAATAAAAGATCTTGACATTTGCATAAAATTTAGAAAGATAAAAAAAAACTAATATAGATTGGATCTTGCTTTGACACCATGGTAGCGTTTGGATGTTAGAACTAGAGTTCTAATAGCTTCTTGATGAATATATATAGTTGAATTGATAGATTAGTTGTAATGGTGTTTGGATGAATTAAAAGATAATGATGGGAATTAAAAAGTTGATTTGATAAATAAGTTCGAGTAGGTGTTTGGATAAAAAGTGAGAATAAAAAATATTAATAATATTTTTTAATAATAATAAATAAATTATACTAAAATATAATATTATAATGAATATTTTATTTATATGATAAAATATAGAATAATATAAAATTTAATTTAGTAAATTACAAATTAATAGCTAATATTATTCTAAACATAATAAAGTGGGGGTAAAATAATTATATTAACAATTGAATATTTTAAATTAATTTAGATTAAAATTAGAATTAAAAATTAATTATATTACTTTAGAAATAATTTAATAAAAAAATGTGAGAGGGAAGGAAAGAGGGTGAGAGGAAAGGAGAGAGAGTGAGAGTGAGGAGAGATGGTGAGAGAGAGGAGAGATGGTGAGAGAGAGAAGAGTGGGGAGATGTCACATCGGTTCCTGCTAAAAGTGGGAACCAAAACTTGAGAACTCGGGGTCACGTGACCCCGAGTTTTGATAGGTTAGTTTATGTCGTGGTTCTGGCAAACATCACATCATTTGCCAGAACCAATGGAAACCAGACCAAGTTCTAGCCTAGTTCCCAGAGTCAAACTGGGCCCATATGAAAACTTCGATAAAAAAATAATAAAGTTTCATAATTTTTCATTTCTCTCCATATTTATATAAAGATATGCAAAATCAAAAATAAAATCTCAACTAAATCAAATCTAAGTTAGATATGCAACAAATAAAATATCACAACTAAATCTAAACTAGATATATACAAGATCTCATTTTGTTATATCTTGATACTGAAATATTTAACAGATTCAAAATACTAATTGTTACCTTGTAATTTAAATGAAGCAAACAGATCAAGGATTGTATATATGATTAACTTGTAGATCCAATTAACTATGAATACATTACCGTTCAAAAAGGGTATAATTTCTTAAAGAGTTACCCCTATAAAATTATTATTTATGCAAATGATAAAAGGGGTCATTTGGTATGAGATAATCAAAGTATATTATCAGTTATTTAATTTAAAATTCTTATGGCCCATTATATTCTCACGTTTGGTTGTAACACATTATTTGTGATTTTACTTCTCTAGTAATCTAAACTACTACATTCACTACAAGAATAGTATGTATTAGCGATAGAAAGTTAGATCTGTCACTAATTCGTTGTTAATGGCAACAAACTAGCGACATGATAAGTTGATCAAATTTAATTTTTTTTAACAATTTACAATGAGTTAGCGATGAAGATAACGACGGAGGTATGTTGTCGTTAATAGTGACAGAATGGGCGACAATTTAGCGACAATAGCTCGTTGTCGCTATTGTTTATTTATGTTTAAAAACAAATTCAACGACAAGTTGGCGATGGATTAGCGACAAAACGTTCCGTCGTTAATTCCCCGGTCTCAATTTTTTTTCTCGTCTTCTCCGTGTTTTTCCGTCGTTAATTGCCCATCGTCTCGCCGCCTCGCCACCGGTAAAGCCCTTCTCCTCCGCCCTCGTCACTACTGTGAGGAGGGTGGCATGCCTGACTCACTTGAGGAGGGCGCCGACGGTCCTCCTCACACCTGAGGCTTCCCTCCTCACATGTGTAATTAATCTTTAATTATGTTTAGTTCATATATAATTATGTTTTGGTCATATGTAATTATGTTCCTTTAAATTTAATTATGTTTAGTTTATTTGTAATTATGTTTAGTGAATATCGAATAATGTTTAATATTTGTAATCATATTTCGTTCATATTTAATTATGTTCAGCTCATATTTGATTATGTTTCGTTCATATTTATGTAGTATAATGAGACCTGATTGAAGTTGGATTTTTTTAGTGGAAAGATGATAAGGGTTATGTTTGTGAAAAATTTAAGCACGAAGTTGATTAATTGTTAAGATTTGCATATGAAGAACAAAGTGTAACCGATTCTTTTGGTCACATTCGTTGTCCATGTGGGAATTGTAAGAAAAACAAAAATATTGAAACTAAGATATAACGTTGAGATGGATTTATATTGAAAGAGTGTTTTGGTGGATTATTTGAATTGGACATTGCATGGTGAAGAATATTGAAAATATGAAAGTTCAAGTAATCAAGACAATTTTATGGAAACTTCAACAAATCCATATATTGATACGGTGCGAGATGGAGAAGTTGGTGTTACATTTTATGAAGAGAATGAACAAAGAGAAGAAAATCCTAATCCTTCGGCTTCAAAATTTTATAATCTTTTAAAAAATGCAGACGTGCCTTTTTGGAATGGTTGCGAGCAACAAATTGTATTATCTTCTATTTCACAATTGATGAATTTGAAGTCTGAATATAGCATGAGTGAGAAATACTTTGACAGAATGATTTGCATTATCAAGAGTATGTTGCTTGCTTTTGAAAAGTTACCTAAAAATTATTATAAATGCAAGAGAATGAAAAGTGAACTTGGCTTAGAGTACCGAAAGATGGATGCTTGCATGTTATATTACAAGGAGCATAGCGAATTAGCAGGTTGATATGTATGTGGTGAGCCAAGATTCAAACCAAAGTCAAATTCTAATACTAATCAGGGGTATATTCCTATTGCAGTATTCATATATTTTCAATCATCCCAAGATTGTAACACTTATTTTTATTTAAGAATACTTCACAATTAATGTGATCACATGTAGAGAGGGTGCGAAGTGATCCCTCAGTTATGATACACCTTTATGATGTGGAAGCATGGAAATGTTTTGATAATTATCATTCTAATTTTGCTGCAGAGATTCGAAATGTACAATTAAGTGTTTGCACTGATGGTTTCAATTCATTTGGGAGTTCAACAACATCATATTCATGTTGGTATGTATTTGTTACTCATTATAACCTTCCACCAAGTATATGCATGCGTAGGGAACACATATTTTTTACTTGCATAATTCCTGGTCCAAAGTCGCTGAGCAAGAGTATAGATGTGTATCTCAATCCTCTTGTTGATGAATTAAAAATGTTATGGGAGGATGGAGTTGACATATGATAGTTCAAAGAAGCAAAATTTTGTTATGAAAGCAACACTATTATGCACGATTATTAACTTCCCTGCATATGGAATGTTAAGTGAATGAAACACTAAAAGAAAACTTGCATGTCCACTTTGTGGGAAAAAAAACACAATCATTTTACTTGAAATATGGTAGAAAAGCGTATTGGTTTTATTGCCATCAAATATTTTTGTCGATCGATCACCGATGTTGCGTGATAGAAATTCTTTTCGTAAGACAACTATGGAAAAAATTATCATTAGTCAGAATGAGTAGTCTTGAAGCATTGTCGCAAGTTAATGCGATTGATCCTATAACTTTTGGGCTGAAGGCATCCACAATTCGACCACCTGGATATGACATTGATCATAATTGAGAAAAGAGAAGTTTTTTTTGGAATTTATCATATTGGTCCTCAAATATAGTGTGCTACAATCTAGATGTTATGCATGCAGAAAAGAATGTTTTTGATAACATATTCAACATTGTGATGGACATCAAAGAGAAAACCAAAGATAATATGAACACTATAAAGGATTTAAAGCTCATATGCAAACGTCCCGAACTCAAATTGGTTCATTAAAATGGGAAGTGCATAAAGCCAAAAGTTACTTATGCATTAAGTAGTGAACAACGTAAGCTTATTTTTGAGTGGATAAAATAATTGAGGTTTCCAAACAGATACACGCCTAACATATCTCGTTGTGTCAATCTTGAAGATGTTAAGATATTTCGAATGAAGACGCATGATTGTTACGTATTTATGCAAAAATTAATTTCAATCAACTTTCGAGAATTTTTGTTTAAACCTATATGGGGGACACTCACTGAATTCAACATATTCTTTAAACAATTGTGCGCCTCTAGCATACGGAAAGATGATATGATGTGTTTGGAATCATCAATTATAATTATCTTATGCAAAGCAGAAAAGATATTCCCACCATCATTCTTTGACGTTATGGAGCATTTGATCATCCATCTCGTTTATGAGGCAAAGGTAGCAGAGCCCGTATAATTTCGATGGATGTATCCATTTGAAAGGTGCATGTTGTACCTAAAGAGAAAGGCAAAAAATGAATGATCTATATGTGGAGCTTACTTTTTATGAAAAAGTTTTTAATTTCACATCGTTGTACTTTGAACTTGAAATTCAAACAAGGCGAACCCAAGTCCCACAAAATGATGATGGTGAAGAGGAGATCAATAAGGAGGACTTATTCATTTTTTAAGTTTCCAGCACGTCCGATTGGGAGAACACATAAATTTATGGTAAACGACGATGATTTATTGATTGCGGAAAGTTATGTCCTCATGAACACTTTGAAAGTGGAGTATTATATAAAGTAAGATTACTTATTGAATATTACTTTATATTAGGTTAGAAATATCACAATTCATAGATTTCATTTTTTTGTATAGGGAATTCGAAGATTTCCAAAAACAAATGAATTATAATATGACAGATGATCAATTTTTGCAACTCCGAGATGAACATTTTTTTAGTTGGCTTAAGAAGCAAGTGCTTGATGCCAAAGTGACAGATAGAGACATTAGAAATTTGAGTTATGAACAGAAAAAAAGTGTCAACTTATAACGATATCATCGTCAATGGTTATAGATTTCACACCGAAGAATATATAAAAAAATAAATCTACCATGAATAGTGACATTTATGTTCGAGATTGTTTGTATGGTGAAAATAAGTTAGATTATTATAGTGTCATCGAGCAAATTATTGATTTACTATACCTTGGGGACATGAATGTTTTCATATTGCGTTGTCGTTGGTTTGATCGACAATAACATTCTGAAAGCAAAGGACAAGCCTGCACCGCATATTTTCAAAGAAGTTTGATCTTCTCTTTGCGACACATGGTAAATTCATATTTAATAGTTGGATTAGATTTAATTTTTTGTCAACACTTATCGTTTTCAATGCAGGCTGTCATCCGAATATCAGAAAAAGTCAGCAATTGGCAAAAATAATAGATTGTCTAAGCCAGATGCGGCACGCCATTGCGAATGTTCTATTGGGTTCATAGAGCATAAGCGAAAACTGATATCTTTTTTCAAATTATATGAATATTGAATGTTATCGTTAAGCAATTCGAGTAAATATTTTAATATATGAAATGTGATTATCGTAGAAGTTGGCGAGTGGCGGCAAAATTAACTTCCAAACGGTGTACAAAGAAGTTTACACCAACAAGAAGACCAATCAATTCATCTCGGAGTAAGCAAAACAAATTACGGTATAATTTTATAACACATTCAAAATATTTTTCATTAAGTATTTGGTATGGAAGTAACTATTTTCATTTATATGAGGCATACAATTTGCTTATGGTGGAGAAGTACGGAAGTAATTCGGACTAATTCCCCGCGTCGACGAGGAGGTATGGAAAATGTTGTTGGACTTACTAAGAAGGCAGACTTCGTGGGTTAGGAAGATTAAATTCGCAATAAGCGAGTACTGCTTTTGTCAATGGTCCTTCGTGTAGTTCGGCTGCCAAACCCGCCCCTGCGACTATGGCTGGGATGAAGGACCTTGTGGTGGAGGTGGTAGATGAGAGAGTTAGACCACTTTTGTAGGAGGTCATCAGTTTGATTCACGATTGATCTGCTCCTCGCACTCCTCCTTCCGATGATTAGATTCTTTTGTGTTTGACATAGTATTAGAAACTTATATTGTAATATTTTGAAACTGTGTTATCGACTTACTTTCCTGTGATGAGTACTCTATTGTGTTACTTTGAAACTTCTTATTTTTATATGGCATCTTTGTTGTCTTGTCATGAATGAGTATATATTTTCGATATGATGATATCATGTTGTATATAAAGATTTTTCTAAATATAAATATAGCATCGTATGCTATTAGCGACAATTTAGCGATAGAATATCGATACAATTTTTCATATACTACGATACTTAGCGACAGAATAACGACGATTCAGTGACAACTCAACGTGATAATTAGCGACATTTTTAAGACAATGTAGCGACAGTTATAAGACAGTGTAGCGACAGATTAATGACGTTTTAGCAATGATTTAGAGATAAAATCTCATTTTTTAATAAAAAATTAAGATAACGACGGGCTAACAACAAATTGGTGACAATTTAACTACGATTTAGCGATAGTTTTAGCGACAAATTCTTCTATCGCTAATAGCGACCTAATTTTTGCGAAAAGTTTTTGGCGTCGTCAGTTTGTCGCTAAATCGTCGTTGATATTTATAGCGACGATTTAACGACGGATTTGCGACAGTTATTTCTGTCACTAATGTTGCATATTCTTGTAGTGATTGCTGGTAATCAAGATAATACCCATGAGAGGTATCTTTTCATATTACTAGTAGAATAAGATGTATTTTGACAAAAAATATTCATTCAATCAATTTTAAAAATATTTATATTTTATCAAAAAATAAAATTATTAAATATTTTTTAATTTTTTTAAGATTATTTTACTGATGATTGATAACATAAATTTTATTTATTTTGTCCAAACTCATTTTTTATTATGTTTATCAAATATGTTACAATAATAGACTGCTTTCATCATTAGTACTTGTCTTGTTAAAAGATATTATTATCTCCAGAGATAGATGAGTTTGAGGCTAATTAATCATTTTGTTTATACGAAATAATATATCAATAAAATTTAATATTTTTTAGGATATTTTAGTATTTGTATTTCTAATAATTTAAATTATAGTTAATATTATTAGTACTTGCCAAATATTATAAGATGATATTACCGATAATTTATAAAATAATAATATTTTTGAATAATGATCTAAATTATCAATTAATAAAAATGAGAATGCGTCAAACATCCGATAAAAACTTTGTTAATGCCATATAGTTATGTTTCTTTTATCATTTTTGACGTCCTCAACACATACACGTTTAATTCAACTCATATATATATATATATGACACAAAATATGACATCGTTTCTTTTTTCTTTTGATTATCATAATAGTTTTTGAGGCTTTACTATTATAGTACGTGCCATTCTTAAATCACATGTCTCACATTAAATGAGTGAACTTCATATTCTTCATTCAAAAAAGTACTCGAAGATTTTTTTATCACTCCATTCTAATTATTCTGATTGATTTTTAACTCCTTTTGATGTGATATGTCATAAATGATGGGAAAATTCGAGAACAAGTAGAAGATTACAAAGAGAAAATGCAGAAAAATAGAGAACACACTCAAATTTACCCAGGTTCACCCTTTAGAAGAGCTACATCCTGCAAAGAGATTTCACTATATTATTATTTTTCGTTACAACCGCTCAACCTCAAGTTTGAAATAAGAGCAATATATATATATATATATATATATATATATATATA
>LTAE01006194.1:0-17498 GCA_001647135.1 Pontederia paniculata
ATATATATATATATATATATATATATATATATATATAATGAGCAAATATGCACACCCATGCATGTATGATCAAATATAAATATATAATATAAAATAGTAATCGTAAATAACTCAAATTAGCGGTCTGCAATGTAACTATTATGTTTCATTTTCGCGTCATTTATATATGATCAAAGGGAAGATTATTCTTTATAACAAATATATTTGAGATTTTGAAATAATTTGAACAACATTAAGCGCCAAGGAGTCATAATAAAAACATCAAAATTAATGAACGTATCAAGCATCATTTTATTGATGTATTTTTAGTCATTAAATTTTATATTTATGATTATGATTCGTCATTAAGACTATCTATATATAAATCATGTATATATAGATGGTACAATGGTTTATATGTATAATTTTGATAGTAAACTATAATTATATATTTATATTTTGATAATTAAAAATATATTTGATATAATGTCAATAAACCGGTGCATGATATATTCATTTTTTTGTCCTTGTAGACATCACACAAGTTGAATTAGGTGTTTATTAGTTCAGTTTGTTTTCACGAAAGTATTTTTTAGAAAAGATTTTCACTATTACTGTAATGCCTCAAAAGTTTGGCTCTTTGAGACATTACTTCTGTTTTACATTTGACTTCTTTGATTTGACTTTAAATGAGATCAACATCTTGTAAACTAATGTGAAAATCAAAATCAAATATAAAATCATTTCTTTTGCAAAAGTATTGAATTAAAATAAAGACAACTCAGTCCATAACAATATACCATCTGCAATATCCTTTGTCGTCGTGAATCTCCTAGTCGTCCACGCCATCATCAACATCTAAATTTGATTATTTACATGACCCAAATACAAGAGAGAAAGATCCTCCGTGAGCTAATGTCCAATATGTAAGCCTCAATAAGGTAATAAAATAAAAAAAAAAGATAAATCGTGCTACAAAGTAATCTTTATGCTGCTTTGAAAACATTTGCATATGAAAATACATATTAAATCATCATATATGAGTAACTAGTTTATGATCACCAACCATATTGGAGTTTTTTTCTTCTAGTAGATTGTTCTTTTGGCTTTATATCTTTCTTTTACTTAGAACAACATTTGTTCTACATTTTTTTCTCATCTTTGCATCTTTGTCTTTCTTTCGTTCTTTCTTTCGTTCTTTCTTTCTTACATTTTTTTCTTTGTTAGAAGATTTTTTTTAACTTCTTTCATCTTTGATTTTTCACCTTGTGGAGTGCTATTCATCTTTTAAGAAAATATTATGATACTTTCATGTATGTTCGTCAATGATTGTACACACCATGATGACCCTCTTTTGTAGGACAATATTTTTTTTGATGGAATCCTTGAATTTGTTGCACAAGATGGAGAGTCTTGTAGAACAGGAACTACGACTAAGTATTTGTCTTCAGCACTGCGGTATTTCATTCTGTTGCTTCAACTACACCCCTTGTTTTTATTGTTAACTTTCATTCCTTAATTTATGTTCTGTTCTCCCTTGACAATCAATACACATGAAGGCACACATCTTTCATTTTTTATCTTGCTTCTTTTAATCTTTTTATCTTTCTTTAGTCTTTTAATTATCTTTAAAATTTTATTTATCAATCATAACACATCATCCACATAAAAATACATACCATCTTTCTTTTAGAAAATGGTCTGTGCCAAGGTGTGGCACGGGTCGTTTCCATCATGCATTGCTTGTCGTCAAGTCGATCCTCTGGAACACAGTCCGTGCCAGATGACACGGTCTTGTGTCCATCATACTTTATTCATCGTCTCTCCTTCATCGAGCACGGTCCTCGTGGCTGGTGTGTGTTCTCTTCCTCGATCAATCGTCTCAGTCCGAGTTCAATGAAAAGTGACTTTTAATACCATTTTGGACTCCAAGATGTCCGGTTTCCAACTACTCTCCAACTTTTTTAGAATTTTCAATTCCCAAATGTTGTTCAGTGACGGGCTGTGTCATCGTTGTTCTAGGTTTAACGTAGCCCGGGTTCATGAGGAACACAACCTGATTTAGGATTTCATGTAAACCACTTTTAGATTTCATGAAGAACACCAGTCATCGTCATTCTATATATTAGATCTAGAAACCATAAGGGTCCCCTTACATACTTTTTTGACCCAAAAAGATCCTATATTTTCTTCATATCCCTCCTCATATTTAATGTTTAATTAGGCACCTTGCACCAGCACGGACCGTGTTGCTGCACAACACGACCTGTGTTGGGACATTGCCAGGAGGTAGTCCGAGTTTGATCAAATAATAATATTTTAATCTGTTTAAATCCTGAAAATCAATTAAATAAGATCATTTAGTTGGTTTAAATTCTAGGATTCAAATTTAAATTAGAGTTTGAATTAAACTAGAAACCTTAATCCTACCATATAAATAGAGCATAAGAGAGGAGAAAGCTCTCACAATATTATTCTCTCTCACAAAGCCCTGGCCACCAAGTTTTCTCCCATTCTCTCCTCTCCCACCAGGTGTTTAGCTAAGGTTTTTTCTCTCCTAGGGTTTTTTATCTCTCTCTCTCTCTCTCTCTCTCTCTCTCTCTCTCTCTCTCTCTCTTCCCATCTCTCATCCTAGAACTATGCCCAACTATTAGAGAACGTGAAGGAGACGAGGAGCAGTAGAGAAGATCAAGAGGACACAATTGAAGACCAAAGTACAACCCTATAGGATTCGCTAGTAAATAGGCAGATCCCAATAGATAGGTTGTCATGATAATTAAATTGCATGTTAGAGTTCATGCTAGATGATTATAATTTAATATGATGATGATTAAACTATTTAATACATGATTTATTGCCAAAAATAAATATGTTAATTCGATCGAAGGTATATAGTATTTTCTGTAGAACAATTTAATGGCCTAATTAAAACACGACGACGGAACACTGACTGCATCCCCTCCGACACGGCCCGCGTCCGCCGACATGACATCACGTGGTCGGCAAATACCCTAACATTGCCGCATCACTGATGGAAGCACATATCGAGTCTATTGCGGACACGGCCCATGTCTTGACATATGAACTCCTCCTCGCGTCGTTGTTTTGACGAACACAACTTCGGACACGGTCGGCTTCACCTTGATGCACGACATGTGTTCCATGGCTAAATCAATTTAAAATAATTGTATACATATGACACAGTCCGCGTTGAATCAGACACAGTCCGCGTCAGCCGAAGAAGATGAACGTGAACACGAAAAATGTTATGGTCATGAAACGACCCAAATTTTAATGATCGACACGGCCGAGTTGTCCTAACGTGCGTCGGAGAATGGCCACGATCGAGAAACAACACGTGTCCTAAGAGGTTTATCTTGTTAATAAAAAGATGATGTAAAGATGGAACACAGACCGTGTCTTTATCCGACATGGCCCGCGTCGACTCGCCGAAATGATCGTCGATGTTAGTGAATTCAGCACCGAACACGGACCGTGTCCGTGTCCGTGTCCGACACCGCCCATGTCGGCGCTGCTGGAATGATGAGATGATTATTTTCCTAATGTTAAGGATTAATTATATGGACAAGAAAAAAATTGGAACTTCGCAAACAAATGGGACTCGAGCTTAACAAAAAGTTGTAGAAACGATATGAATCACAACTTAAAGAGACCTAAAAATGTGCACTTGATGTGATGCATCAAATATCTCTGGACTTTAACCTTTGCTTGTCCCCAAGCAATCGAATTAAGATTAAGGCGTGGCATTTTTCAAATGCGAAGACCACATCATAGGTAACAAGCCATACTTTGAAAACCAAAAAAATTTCAAAAGTATACTGCAAATGACTTAAACTAGATTGACAGAACTGCATATAAGAATCACTGAAACCCTAGCTAAATATAACACAGAGTCACAACCTCACAGTCTGCATGTCACACCCACCCGTTAGGTTAAAGAATTACTTTTCAAATCATGACCAAGATATCCTCCCCTCTCTTCTCTTTATTTCAGAGCATACTTTTCCTTTTCAATACTTTTTACTTTTCTTGCTCTTGACTCTTTCCTCCTTTTTTTTTGAAGAATACAGGGGTGTGAAAACAAAAAGAAAGTCTTCCCTTAGCATATCCTCACGTTTTCTTCCGAGAATACTCGGTGAGGATGCTAAGAGTGTTGTGAAACAACATACTCTTAACTCTTCCAAGTGGAAGGTCAGAGGAGTAGTTATTTGGAGGTGAGAGATAAGTTCCCCATGGCATTATCGATCCTTTCTTCCAAGAATACTTGGGTAGGTGCCTGGGGTGCTAGACAACATACTCTTGACACTTCCAAGTGAAAGGACAGAGGAGTAGTTATTCAGGATAAAAGAAAAACATGCCATGGCAAGGGGGCAAGGAAAACTTAAACCTATGCTCTTTTGTGGGGGTCAATTACTTGGCAAAATGATAGAATTCTTAAGCCTAAAAAGCAGGGATGTGATAAGTAGACATGTTCAGCGCATAAAGCTTTGATTCAGAAGTAAAGTCAATCAAATCAAGCAGTCATCAAGATGCAGTGTTACAATAAATCCTAATACTACAATGGCTTGGACCTAATACTTCATTAATTCAGAAGTTGAGGATAAACAAGGCAAGCCATAGTGTTCGCAAGTGCATTTATACAAAACTATTCCAAAGAGAAGAATTTTTTAGGCAGGTGACAAGGTGTGACAACAATTGTTCCAAGGTGTGATGATAGATCAGCAGAAACAACAGTAAGCATGCAAACTTTGAGACCAAGAGCAGATGATGACATGTATTCAACAAAAATCCAAAATTTTCATGGTATGATTATAAAGTTAACGAGATAGTTCGATCATACCATGACCCTCTTCGGACTTAACCCAACACTGTCCCCAGTGTTGTAGCCAAGCCATGGAGAGTGGCCGCTCAAGTGGAGGAGGGTTCGGCCTCGGGGCTCTCATCTTCCTGCTTTGGTTCTTCGTTCAGTGTCTCCAGCTTGTTGAAAATGTCTTCCTTGAGCCATAATTATCCTCCTCCACGTCTCGTGTTTGGAGGATGAGTGCCTCCAAAAGTTTTGATTGCTTACGCTGCTCTGTTAAGAGTTGGGTCAGCAGGGTCATTAGCTGGGTTTCTTCAGTTTCAGAGGTGGTGGTCCTCTTTGCTGCGACAGTAGAGGGGTGAGGTGTGCTCTGCTCAAGTGTGAAGAGAGTCCAATTCTTCCCTTTGTTGATATCGGTGAGCTTTGGGTTGGGGAGTTCAATGGATGTCTCATTCCCTTTGTAGACCAGGATATACTTGTTGTTCCTGATCGCAATAATCTTCATGCTGAGAATGATGGACATGTCAATTCTGGTCGTCCCTCTCGTTGCACGCAGCTTTGACAAATCCAACTGGCACTTTTCTGCAATAGGGGTGATTAACTCCCCAATGACTATGGTCCTTTCTCTGAGGTGGCTAGCCGAGAAATATATTCCAAAAACATGTGTCCCACATATATTTTCTTCCCTTTGATCAGTCCCCAAATCATATACATCTCGGCCTCTCTAATATTTGCCTCGGTGTGATATCTTCCAAATAGAGTATTGGCCATAACTTTTTGAAAGTAATGAATAGTAGGGTTCTGAAAAGAAGAATACTTAGCTTGACGAAGCACATAGTGGTTTTCTCTAGTGACCCACTTCCACACTTCCGCTCCTTTGTAGTTGGTGTTCTTCTTCTATACGGTTGTAGTAGGGAAACCATACACGACGTAGAGCTCATTGAAGCTCCAGTTAAACTCGCAGTTGTAGAGTCGGAAGTTGAGGAATATGCCATCCTCTGAGTTCGTCAGTTGGAGAGAGCTGAGAAATTCAATTGTTATATAATCATAAGTCAATTAGAAGTTTAGGAAAAAGTTGTCGACCTCCATCTTTTTCAGCTTCTGAGTCAAGTCGTCAAGTAATCTGAGGGTCTTCAACGCTTTGGTGTCCAGGTATCTTGTGACGAGGATGTCCCTGATCTTGAGCTTTTGGTATAGTCTGTGCTGCTCATCGTCTCTGAATTTGATCTCTACTAGTAGTTAGAGATGTCTGTGGTCATCTTGCTCATCTGCGGGCTGTTCAGGTTGGGCCTCAGCATCCAGCAAGATTTCGGACTCGGTATTCTCTGACTCGTCTGACTGCTAGGGTGTGACAGCAGGTATCTCTTGTTGTGGGGGTGCAGTTGGTGGTTCATCTTGCAGGTGTTCCTCGGCTTGCTGTGGGGGTGTGATATCTGACTTCTTTGGAGGTATGTCCTCCGGTGGTACTGCCGACTCACTAGATTCGGTTTGAACTATTGTGTTTCTGTCTTGTACGCATCCTTCACTAGAGATTGATGTTCTTCTTTAGTGGTTTCCTGTGTTTCCTCTTCTGACATCACTTCCTCTTCCTCTGAAGGTACTTCTTCTTCTTCTTCTTCTGCAGGTGCGTCCTCCTCCGGAGGTGCTTCCTCTTCTGTAGGATCTTCCTCTTCTGCGGCGTGTGGTACTTCAGAGCCTTCGGCCATGGGTTGTTCTTCCTCGATCACAACCTCCGGTGTCACAGCCTTGTTGTGTTTGCATGGCTTCCTGACAAGGGGTTGTAGATCGACATCTTCTTCCTCTTCATCTTCTGATGGAGGTTGTGGTTGGTTCTTCATCTTTTGCTTTGGTAGTGTCGCCTTCGTCTTTGGCTTCTTAGGAGCAGCTTTCCTCGTCTTTGGTGGTGGAGCGGGTTGTTCTTCTGGGGCTTTCCGCATCAGTCGGTGTTTTGATGGGTCTCGCTTTGGTCGACTTCCTCATTGCGGGCTTCGCTGGAGGTAGGGTTTCGGTCTCTTCCTCCACTATGTGTATTGGAACCTTGGTTGTTTTTTTTGGGGGCACTTTCTTTGGTTTCTTCGTTGGTGGCTGAGGAGCACTCATTGTGATGGGTTCCTATGGTGGTGCGACCGAAGGTGGTGCGGGTACAGGTTCTAGCTAGGACTTCGAGAATAGTTGGGAGAGGTTGGTCCCTCTTCGGTCTTAAGGGTTTTACCATTGTCGAGGTTGCTCCCGCGGCTCTCTATCATTAGTTTATTTCTTGTGGTCGCCTGCTTGACAATTGATGTTAGTGGTGAAGGTGGAACAAATGGCATAGGAGTTACCTTCGTCGGTTCGGACACTGATGTGCCGGTGGTTGCAGAGGTCAAAGAGGGTGGCTTTGTGGGGGACGTCACCGTAGCCAGTCTCGGTTTCGCTGTCTTCTCTTTCGCCATAGGTGGTGGTGGAATAGTGCACAAGGGGCGAATGTCGAGGATGAGGTGAGGAGCATGCGCGAGTAGTAGCGTGCTATCGCTTTACACTTCGACGGTTGGTGATTCGTAAGTCGACGAGAGCTCGGAGTCGAATGTGTAGGGATCAATGTCGATTCCTTTTGTTCCCTTGTGTTTAGGTCGCCAAGTTCGTCCGATTTCCTGAGCTCAGGTAGCGACCATAACCGGTGGAAGAGAGATGGAGAAGATGGAAATAATGGGGAAGACGAAAGTTTTGAGAGAAATATTGAAGAGAAAGAAACCGTAAGTCGGTTGCCTAAAAAGGAGTGTTGTGATTGAGGGATGACGTCGGTGGGGCATAGGTGGGAGATTAGAATTTTCCCGCCCAACCCTGAGGCGGTTCATCTTTTGGCATTTGTCATAGCTTCATAGATCATCAATCACGAGTTGACATCTGACTACCTGAAATATACACAAACAAAGAACAAAGAATTTATTAGAAATTAGTCTGGGTTGGCTCCCAGTAAGCATCACGGTTTAACGTCCCTGACTAGACATTCTTCTTGGCAATGACTCTTGTATTGTTTTGTGTGCGATAGTTTCTCTTTTAGGCGCTCCATTTTCAGAATCATATAGCTTTAAATGTGTCCATTAACCTTGAAAATATGCAATTGTTTTGAAGTTAACTCTAATTCACCATGATCAAATATTTTGGTGACAGTGTATGGACCAGTCCATCTTCACTTAAGTGTGCCTGAAAACAACTTAAGTCTTGAGTTGAAGAGGAGAACTCGCGATCCAACTTTGATTTTCTTGTTGAGGATGCATTTATCGTGTCAAACTTTGGTCCTTTCCTTGTAATTTTTTGCATTTTCATAAGCTTGCATTCTCAATTCCTCTAACTCCATTAACTGTAGATTTCTATTTTCTCTGGCTTTTTTCAAATCTAAGTTCAGTTGTGTCATAGCCCAGTATGTCTTGTGTTCCATTTCCACTGGCAAGTGGCAGGATTTCCCATATACCAACTGATAGGGTGTGGCACCGAATGGTATCTTATAGGCCGTCCTGCATGCCCATAATACTTCATCTAACTTTCTTGGCCAATCTTTCCTTGATCTTGACACAATCTTTTCCAAAATTGTCTTGATTTGGAAGTTGGAAATCTCAACTTAGTCGCTTGTCTAAGGGTTATAAGCAATTGCTATCCTGTGGTAAATTCCATACTTGTGTAGCATATTTTCAAATTGTTTTTCTGTGAAGTGTTTGCCTCCGTCACTGATAACGGTTCTGGGTACACCAAATCATGGAAAGATGATCTTCTCGAAGAGTTTTCTAACTGAGGCAGCATCACAATCCGTTGTGGGAATAGCTTCAATCCATTTCGAAACATAGTCAACAACTATAAGTATGTACCTGAACTTACTGGATGTTGAGAATGGTCCCATATAATCAATTCCCCAAATGTCGAAGAGTTCAACTTCAAGGATTCCGGTATGTGGCATCTCAATCCTTCTTGAAATATTTCCTATCCTCGGACATTGATCACAACTCTACACGAGGGCGTTAACATCTTTGAAGATAGTAGGCCAATAATATCCAGCTTGGAGTATTCTGGTTGTTGTTCTCTGCACTCCTCTGTGTCCTCCATAAACAGAACTGTGACATTGTTCAATAATTTTGGGAACTTCTGATTCAGGGACACGCCTTCGAAACTGTCCATCTGAACATCTCTTGAAAATCATAAGATCATCCTAGTAGAATTGTTTGAGCCCACTAAATAGTTTCTTCTTCCCTTGATAAGTCATTTCAGGTGATATGAATCCCTTCCCAAATGCTTGCTAATGAACTAAGAAGTTTGCTATGTTAGCGTATCATGGTTGTCTTGCATTGATGATAGCATAGAGTGTTTCGTCGGGGAAGTCTTCATTTATCAGGATAGAACAATCTTCAAGGGGCTTCAACAATCTGACAGATGATTTGCAACAGAATTCTCAGTTCCCTTCTTGTCTTTAATTTCTAAATCAAACTCCTGTAATAACATAATCCATCTGATCAGTTTGGGCTTTGCATCTTTCTTCTGCAGCAAATGTTTCACAGCCATGTGGTCAGTGTACACCACAATTTTCAAACCTACGAGATAAGGTCTGAATTTATCCATAGCATACACAACTGGCAACAATTCCTTCTCAGTCGTGTTGTAATTTAACTACACAGGGTCTATTGTTCTGCTGGCATAATAGATAACAATAACTCATTTTTCTGTCTTCTGACCAAGTACAACTCTCAGGGCGTGATCACTAGCGTCACACATAATTTCGAAAGGCAAATTCCAATCGGGTGACTGAAGTATAGAAGTTAAAACTAGGGTAGCCTTTATTTTGTTGAATGCTTCAAGGCAGTGATTATCAAAATGGAACTCAACATCTTTATGCATCAAGTCGGTCATTGGTTTCACTATTTTGGAGAAGTCTTTGATAAATCTTGGTAGAATCCCGCATGACCAAGGAAGCTTCAGACTCCTTTGACATTAATAAATGACGGTAACTCCTCATTAACTTTGACTTTGGCTCTATCTACCTCGATTCCTCTCTCTGAAACAATGTGTCCAAGCACTACACCTTGTGTCACCATAAATTGGCACTTCTCCAAATTTAGAACCAAATTCGTCTCTTCACACCTTTACAAGACCTTCTTCAAATTGTGAAGGCAGTTATCAAACGATGACCAATAAACTAAGAAATCATCTATAAAGACTTCCATTATCTCTTCGATATAATCTGAGAAAATCGACACCATGCACCTCTAGAAAGTTGTCGGCGCATTACAAAGTTCAAATGGCATTCGTCGGTAGGCACACGTTCCATATGAGCAAGTAAATGGCGTCTTCTCTTGATCTGCAGGGTGAATTGGGATTTGTAGGAATCCTGAATATCCATCTAAGTAATAGAAGTATCGGTGTTTGGCTAGTCGTTCCAGCATTTGATCGATGAATGGCAATGGAAAATGATCTTTTCTGGTGGCCGTGTTCAATTTCCTGTAATCCACGCACATTCTCCACCCAGTTGTGATTCGACTTGGAATAAATTCTCCTTTCTCGTTTTGTATCACAGTTGTGCTGCCCTTCTTAGCAACAACTTGAATAGGGCTAACCCAATTACTCTCCGATATAGGGTATATTAATCTAGCATCAAGCAACTTCAAAACTTCTTTCTTCACAACTTCTCTAAGATTCGGATTGAGTCTCCTTTGCGCTTCAATCCTCGGATTATGTTCTTCTAGTGGTATCTTGTGCATGCAGAGGGAAGGACTTATACCCTTGATGTCATCAATAGAATATCTGAAGCCTTCTTGTGAGCCTTGACTACTTCGAGGAGCTTGGCGAGTTGATCTTCGGACAAAGATGAGATGACAATGATGGGATAAGTAGAGTCTGGTCCCAAGAATTCATACTTCAGTGTCTCGGGAAGAGGCTTCAACTCAAGCTTAGGCGTTGGCTTAATTTGGGGTATCTCAGTGGCTGTCTCTGATGATTTACTCGACTGAATGAACAACGGTGCGATAATAGATTCCGAGGGTTGTGACTGATTTTCATCACAACTTGTTTCTGATCTCTTGAAGTCTAACATTGTCAGTTTGATCTTTCAGAGCTGCTAGCTGTTTAGGGATATCACTGACTTCGAAAGTTTGTTCATGCTTTTGTACAAGTTCAACTGATGATACTTCTTGGACAACTTCTTCAATAAGATCATAGTCTTCATAGAATACATCTCCAGTCAGTTTCTTCATTGTTTGAGATAGGTTAAACTCGATAGTGTCATCTCCAATTCTGAATGTCAGGGTTCCATCTTTAACATCAATTATTACACGACTGTAGCTAGAAATGGTCTGCCCAAAATAAGAGGAGTATTGGGATCCTCTTCCATATCCAGCACCACGAAGTCGACAGATATGAAAAGCTTCCCAACTTTGATTGGTACGTCTTACAAAATGCCTCTACGGTGTCTAATAGATCTATCGGCTAGTTGAAGGATCATATTCGTAGGTTTGGGTTCTCCAACATCTAGTTNATATGAAAAGCTTCCCAACTTTGATTGGTACGTCTTACAAAATGCCTCTACGGTGTCTAATAGATCTATCGGCTAGTTGAAGGATCATATTCGTAGGTTTGGGTTCTCCAACATCTAGTTTTCTACACATTGAAAGGGGTATCACACTGACGCTAGCTCCAAGGCCGCAAAGTGTTCTATTCACATAGAGGTGTCCGATCTCACATGGTATAGAAAAACTGTCAGGATCCTTTTGCTTGGGTGGTAGTTTGTTCTGGATCACAGCACTGACATTCTCCGTTAAGGACACCGTTTCTTCAGCATCTATCCTTCTTTTCTTCATTAGAATGTCCTTTAGGAATTTAGCATAGGACGGCATTTGTTGAATAGCTTTCAAAAAAGGGATATTCACGTGTAATTTCTTTAGCAGCTCTATGAACTTGTTGAATTGTTGTTGTTCATGGGCCTTCAACATCCTTTGGAGGAATTGTAGAACTTTATGCAACGAAGGTTGGTAGATGGTTGGTGCTGACTTCTTAGCTAGTTTTGAGACTTCGATTGTAGGAGATTTTCTCGGCTTCAGCTGGTTTGGAACTCTGCTTTTCAGATTCAGATGAGTTGTTATTTTCAGGGGTGTGATGTGTTGGATGAGTGTCATGTAGATGTTGCTCAGGTGTGATAGCCTCAGTTGGCTCTTGGTCTAGTAAGTTCTTCCCACTTCTCAAGATAATAGCCTGGACCTGCTCTCTAGGATTGGGTTATGGCTGTCCTGGTAAAGAGTGGGGCCGTGAAGAGGCTTGACTGGCTTGTAGAGCTATCTAATTTTTCAAGAGTTTGTTATGAGTGGTAAGTCGTTTGAACTCGGTATTCATTTGTTCTTGTTGCTTTACCAGTATTTGAATTAGATCTTCTAGGTTAGGTTTAGGTGGTTCAGGTATTAGGAGGGGTTGTTGTTGGGGTGGTAATGGTTGTGGTTGTTGTTGATGTGGTATCTGCATAATTTGGGTTTGCCAAGTAGGGTTGTGACTTTGAGAATTTTGGCTTGATGGCTTTTGATTGCAGTTTGGGGCATTTTGGTAGTGATTGTTTCTGTAGAAGAAGTATGGGTGGTTTCTATTTTCAGGGTTGTGCTTCACGAAGGGAGGTCTTGCTACAAAGTTACTAAAGACATTTAGCTGATCACACTAGGAATTTTGTTGATTCGACATATTACACGTCTTTGTTGTATGGCCGAGATATCCACAGATGTTACACTGCTGCTCTAGAGTTTGTACCATATTAACTTGAGATGAAAAGTTCATATTCTCTAAAGCTTTCTGTACAGCTTCCTCCACCTTCAATTATAGATCTTCACTTTCTTCAGGGAATTTCTTTCTCATGGGTTTCCTTGACCTCCGGTGTCTTAAATAATGGTGGTTCCTTGCTAGCTTCTCTATTATATCATATGTTTCATTGATATCAGTTGTAGCAAAGACACCTCCCACGACATTGTCGAGGGCAATGGAGGTCTGATAATTTAAACTAGAGTGAAAATGGTTCAAAAGTTGTCATCTCTTGTAACCATGGTGTTGACATGAGGCAACTGAGTTCTGAAATCTATGTCAGGCTTCGTACATGTTTTCCATATCCAATTGACTGAAGTGGTATATTTCATCTCGAATGTGGGTTGTCTTGCTGGGAGGAAAGAACAGTTCATTGATATCAGTTGTAGCAAAGACACCTCCCACGACATTGTCGAGGGCAATGGAGGTCTGATAATTTAAACTAGAGTGAAAATGGTTCAAAAGTTGTCATCTCTTGTAACCATGGTGTTGACATGAGGCAACTGAGTTCTGAAATCTATGTCAGGCTTCGTACATGTTTTCCATATCCAATTGACTGAAGTGGTATATTTCATCTCGAATGTGGGTTGTCTTGCTGGGAGGAAAGAACTCGGCTAGAAAGTGTTGTACTAATACATCCCAGCTGGCTAGTTCTTCAGGCTTCAGATTCTTCCACCAAAGTATGGCTTTCCCTCTCAATGAAAATGGGATAGCTCATATAAATTGCATCAATAGGGATACTATTGTACTGAATGGTCCCACAAATTTCCTTGAAGTTGTTTAGATGTTGAGTAGGGTCTTCGGTGGCTCCTCCACCAAATTGGTCTTGTTGAATCATAGTGATGAGAGCTGGTTGAAGTTGGAAGCTCTCATTGGCCATTGGTGGCATTCTTGGTGCTCCTGCTCTATTAGCAACAGGCGAATAGATATCCTTCAAGCATCAGGGACCTTGTGTAGCAACTTCTCTCTCCATATTGTTCTTATTTGCGATTTGTGACTCATAAGTTCCTGGAGTATCGATGCTAATGCGAATGATGAAGTTCTCAAGCATAGGTGCATTGTGTATGTATTCTAATTGTGGCACCACTGGGGTGTGAGGTTCAGAATCCAGATTTGCTGTATCAAATGGTTCAGAATTTTTAGTTCGGCAAAACTTCAACTGCAGATCTGTGACTAATCATTCTCTGTTGCCTTCTTCTTTTTCTGAATTCTCGCTCAGGTTCAGAAAAATAATCTCCTTCAGCAGATCATAACCTTGGCATAGACTGCACCTAAAGATCAGGAAAAACAAACAAAGGAAAAAGAAAACTAGGGATGAAGTGGTTAGGAAAAACAATATTCACAAATAGAAAAGTAACAAATGATGATATGAAAAATGGTATGGCAATGTACACAATCGAATGAAAATTTTCCAAAATTGGCTATTGCCTCCCCGACAATGGTGCTAAAAACTTGATGCGATGTGTGTCTAATGTGATATTCAAAATCGGGTTAGCACAACCTCAGAGTAGGGCTGTGACAACGTAATTGCAAGATTGTGAATCTCAATAGACGGGATCAGGTTTTAAAAAGTCCTAGACAACACAACATATTCTGCAAGTATACAGAACATCATATGCAGTACGTAGGGTATCAAATCCATAAGGAGGCAAAAGCAATGTTTAGGATAAACACAAAACAAAAATAACTATATCGATGGTGTAGAGACTAAGAACAAAAATACATATAATCTAATTTTTAGGGGTTTCCAATATGATTGCAAAAATAAGATAACTGTGAATCATGACTACGCAGGTAAGATAAAAGCAGAGGTGTGAAGGAACTCTAGAGCTAGCAAATTTCAGAGATGGTGGATTGGATCAGCATTAACACATAAGGTTTAAAATACTAAATCTTGTTTCAGTGAAGAGAGGAATCATGGATTCCTTTTCAAGAGATCAAAATCACTCTCCCCCTGCAGTCACACAACCAGGATGTGAAGAAGTCTCGTAACCTATCTATGATAGTCGAATGGTTGCTACCGAACAGAGGGTCTTTCTGCATATAATTCATGCATCACAGAGCTGCAGTCCCAGTCATGGAGCGCGCCATACAACTATGTGTAGGCGAATCGGGCGGTCAGTCCTCCAACGCCCTAAACCCTAAGGATAATAAGCTCATAAAGGTGCAATGCTTCATAAAAATTGGAGCTTACAAAAAAATGGGACTCAAGCTTTACAAAAAGGTGTAGAAACGATATGAATCACAACTTAAAGAGACCTAAAAATGTACACTTGATGCGATGCATCAATGAACATAATCATTATTGCCCAAGCAGCTGATCCAGAGTTTGACCATATGCGCAAGAGGTGCAACCATGAAGGCTAAGACTTCGTCATGTTCGTGGATGGAGGGATCAGATACGGAGGGCGCCTATGGATTCCTAGTGATATAGCACTTAGTAGAGAAGTGCTTAATGAAGGTCACAAGTCAAAGTTCACCATCCACTCGAGGAGTACCAAGATCTAAAAGGATTTGCAAAGGACCGTACTAGTGGAACAACATGAAGAAGAGATTGCTGAATATGTGGCCAGATGCATTCTCTGTCAGCAAGTTAAGATCGAGCACGAGAGGCCATATTGCATGCTCAAACCTTTGAACATCCCGAAATGGAAGTGGAAACATATAGCAATGGACTTTCTGACCAGCCTACCTAGGTCCAAACGAGGAAATGATGTTATCTAGGTAGTTGTGGACATACCCACTAAGTCTACACACTTCATCCCTATCAAATGGAAACAATCGGTGGAGAGCCTGATGGACTTATATGTCAGAGAAGTCATCAAGTTGCATGGGATCCTAGTGAACATAGTATCTGACAGAGACCCTAGATTTATAGCTAGAGTTTGGAAAGGTTTTCAAGATGCTCTTGATACCAAACTGCACTTCAACACAACATCCCATCCACAAACAGATGGACAGTTAGAGAGGATCATCCAGACATTGGAGGACATGTTTAGATCATGCACACTGGATTGGCATGGCAGCTAGGATGATCACTGCCACTGATCGAGTTCGCCTACAATAACAGCTACCACTCCAGCATCGACATGGCCCCGCAAAAGCTCTTTATATAAGACCTTATCAATCGCCAGCATGTTGGAGCGAGGTGGATGAGCAGAAGCTGATGGGCCCAGAGATAATACAAGAATATGCTGATCGGGTGACCTCATCAAAAAAAGGATGAAGGCTGCGCATAGCAAACAGAAGACGTATGCTGACAAAGGACGCCGAGAGCAAATTTTCCAAGTGGGAGATAAAATGATTCTGAAATTCTCCCCAACCAAAGGAATCAAGATTCCCCAACCAAAGGCGTCATGAGGTTCGGAAAATGAGGTAAGCTCAACCCTCGTTATGTAGGTCCCTTTGAGGTATTGGAGCTTATTGGAGAAGCAGCATGTCGATTAGCACTACCCCCTTCCTACGGGCGAGTGCACAATATTTTCCACGTCTCCATGCTCAAAAAATACCATCACAATAATGCCAACGTCATCAGGATGGAGGAGCCCAACCTGAAGGAAGACCTCACCTACGAGGAGCAACCAGTAAAGATCCTAGAGCACCGCTTACAGTGCCAAGGGAACAAGAAGGTGACATTGGTCAAAGTTGAGTGGAGCCGATGCCGAGATAGTGAAGCAACATGGGAGCTGGAATCAGAGATGCGCAAGGAATTTCTAGCATTATTTGGTAAGCCTCTACCACCGTCTTGAATTCGAGGACAAACTCTTTTTTTAAGAGGTTTATAATGTAATATCTTGCACCAACACGAACCGTGTTGGGGCACAACACGACCCGTGTTGGGAAACTACCAGGTGACAGTCCGGGTTTGATTAAATAACAATATTTTAATCTATTTAAATCTTGGGAATTAATTAAATAAGATCATTTAGTTGGTTTAAATTCCAATATTCAAATTTAACTAGAGTTTGATTTAAACTAAGAAACCTTAATCTTAACCTATAAATAGACCATAAGAGAGGAGAAAGCCTTCACAATCTTATTCTCTCTCCCAAAGTCCTAGCCACTAGGTTTTCTCCCCTTCTCTCCTCTCCTCTCCCACAAGGTGTTTAGGTAAGGTTTTCTCTCCTAGGATTCTTGATTTCTCTCTCTCTCTCTCTTCCCCTCTCTCATCCTGGAACTATGCTCAACTATTAGGAGAACGTGAAGGAGATGAGAAGTAGTAGAAAAGATCAAGAGGACGCAGTTGAAGAACAAAGTACAACCCTACAAGATTCGATATGTAAATAGGGTAATCCCAATAGATAGGTTGTCATGATAATTAAATTGCATGTTAGGGTTCATGCTAGATGATTATAATTTAATATGATGATGATTAGGTTGTTTAATACATGATTACTGTCTAGATGAATATGTTAATTCGGCCAAAGGTATATAATATTTTTTGTACAACAATTTAATGGCCATAATAAAGAACACGATGACGAAACACGGACCACGTCCCCTCCGATGCGGCCCGCGTCCGTCGACATTACTAACAAACCATTGTGGCATGAAAGTAGATTCTAAGGAAGTGGGATCATTTCTAGCAGAAGTTTCATTTAGAGGAGTCTCTACTGGCTTAGTGGGTTCTTGTAGTGTGGAGGAGGATGGTTCTCCTACTTTGTTTCCTATTTCAGAGGCTTTAACTAACATACGCTATCATTTTTCTTTTTCAGAATAGAATATTTTCTAATCATAAGATTAAACTCTTTATGCATATAAAAAATAATGTCCTCATCACATGCATTATCAGTGCTATTACTATCACTAGAGTGTGAAGAGGATACCTCATCATCTGCCATGAGACATAGCAAAGCTTCCTCATTCTTCTCCGAAACTTTTGCATCAGTCTCACTGTCTT
>LTAE01006195.1:0-16145 GCA_001647135.1 Pontederia paniculata
TCACCAAGACCCTGGACGTCATTTGTCTTCACCTGATGTCACCCGGTCGCCCGCACTCAACCTACGGTCAACCACTCATCCTTCTACCTTCTGCTTTGGTCGTCCACTGTCTCCATCCTGAGCCCTCTGGACGTCCACCCTCAACCATGGCAGTATGTTGGTCGTCCACTGTCTCCACCTTGAGCCCTTTGAACGATCACTCCTCCGCCTAGCCAAAACTCCTTCTTCGGCTAGTCTTCCCTGGGCGTCCACTTCTCCTTGGACCGCCCGTTCTCCAACCTATTACTTGAAAGTGTTTTCTTCGGTCGCCCATTTCTCATCATCGGGCGGCCTCTCCAGTTATGCCCTTTGCTCCGGTCGTTCCTCCTTCATCTTTGGTCGACTGGTCATCCCCTGATCCCTCTTCATATATTCACTCCTTCATGCTTCAGCTCCTCTTCACATGTATTCTTCATTCAACATATGTCGACCACTCTATGTTCTTAGGACGACCGTTGCACACATATGCTTCTTCCTGAGATGTATTCCCTATGCATAGGTCGTTCATTCTTTTAGCTTCGGTCGATCTAACATCTCCTGAACTTGAATCAACATGTTATAGAATTCAACTCAACAAGTTTATCAGTATAGACTAAGTTCACTTATAATTTTGTGATCATCAAAACACACTCGGGATCCTAGATTCAATATAGATTTCATTAATATTTTTTTTAAACCATGAATGTTTATCTTTAATATTTTTTTACTATATGGTAATTATGAAATTGATTATTGATTGTTTAGTATAATTAGTTTATGTTAGTCATTTGGAAATTTAGATTACGTGATATATTGACTAAATTTGGTTAAGCGACCAACAATTTAAGAGTTGCAACGTTCCTTCATCCTAAGTTAAAATTAATTTAGGATGAATTTAATTAAATATTTTGATTAATTTAAATTTAATATAAATGATTGCACCTATCTAAGGAATCATAATTTAAGCAAACTTTAATTTACTATCCTTCTCCTTTCTGAGTGATTCCTAGCACATAGAGTTCTCATATGTTTCCTATTATCCTCTTCATCGTGTATGCATAAAGGCGAAGGGAAGAGAAAATTTAAAATCTTTTTAGTATCTATGTTGTCCACATAAGCCATACTAATATGAAGATGAGGTCCTGAGTTTGAAGCTACCAAAAGCAATGGAAGCTTTGAATTTTTTGGCATGAAGCCACCAAAATAATTTTCCTCAAAATATCACATGCATACAAAATGTGATGACATACTATTTTAAATTTTTTTGTGATGATATTAATTTAAAATGTACACCTTCTAAATAACTTGTCTAGCTCCGTCCCTGCACATCATGTTTAAATAAATTCCATTTTTTTCCTCTAAGGAAAAACAAAGAATTTATGTTTCTCCAAAAACGAGCTCCGACAAATTTTAAAATTATGGTATCCCTCGATTTAGGCTCTGTTTGGCACGACATAAAAGTAGCGTCTACATTAGTGTATGATGTGTTGACTTAGTCAACACGCTAGTTATGATATTTGGTAAGTATACTTAATATTAGCGATAAACGATTGAAATCCAACGTTTTGAGACGCTTGTAGTCAACACGCTAGTTATAATATTTGGTAAGTACACTTAATATTAGCGATAAATGATTGAAAGCCAACGTTTTGAGACACTTGTAAGACTAACATCTAGGATGACGATTAGAGTGTTGAAATTTATTTCTCAATATACTTTCATAATATTTTATTATTACTTACTACTTGTATGAACATAGTTATTCTTTTATACCACATGACCACTTTATTATTTATTATTATTTTATTAATTTATAAATGATTTAATTAACTATTTATTTTATTATTATTTATTAGTATTAAAGTAGTTAAAATAAAAATAAATTATTTAATTATAATGCATATAATAATGTAAACTATTTAAAATAATTATTTATATTATTTTTAGTCATTTTACGTTTATCAATCAATTCAAACGCTAAATTTGTCAAATATTTTTATGAAATTTAATAATTAACTTGCTACTACCTAGTCGTTAGTCTTCAGTAGCTAATCGTTATCCGCTATTAACTTTTCAAAACGCTCGTACATGTCAAACAAGACCTTAAAATATCAAGAAACACTAAAGTGATAAATAGCAAATAATGGTTTTAGGAAAACATGACAAAAAATACTCTCTTGATGGCTGATTGACAATTGTCACTGTGAGGTGTGGCCCAAAGCACCATAGTCCTTTTTTTATAAAATCTATACATATTTTTCGGTAAACTCAGAAATTAGGATATTACCTATTAGTAATACAATAATTAACAGAAAATGAAAATATTCAACTAGGCAGTTTAGCGTCTCTTCCTTCTCTGGAGGGAATCATGCATCCTTTTGAACTCTTAAATTAACACTAGGGAGTCCAAATCAAAGCAAAAAACATTCAAATGTTCATGTTTGTGCTTGCTGCCAAGAAATCCTGTCATATCAGGATGACATAAATAAGATCCTGGCTCCATACATTACAAAAATTATATATACAAACACTATGAAATTGACGCAATTTCCCTCCCTGCCAAAAGAAAATATAAAAGTAAAAGAGAGAATCTGCCCAAGTCTCTTATTTCCATTGAATCAAAATGCAATGTTATAAATGATGACCTCTAAGCAAACAGCAGTAGAAGAGCTTAATGTTTACAGTACTACCATCTACTTGTATGTGTAAGTGGAAATTTCCACCAGAACAGCAGCTGCACATAACACATTCATAATGTCGTCCTAAATATGTGCTTCAAGAGAAGAACCCAGCCATTCCAGATTAAGTTATTCATGTCCTGTGCTCAACACATTCTATCACTAACATACAATCTCATCTCGCTCAAGTGGGTGGCCTAGATATTGAATTATCATATGCAGTGCGAAAACGCAGTCCAGAACCTATATTTTTCGAAGTCGGCCAAAGCCAACACAAAATGTTGGAGCCCAGAACCTGTTGTTACAAATATCATTTTAGTTAAACAGTTCATAGTAGGCTTGTATGCTGCAAACTCTCAGACAATATGATTTTGAGCATGGAGAAAACAAAATTATAGAAGCATGTAGATTAAATAGCATCCAATCACACTTGATATTGAATGACCTGTTTTTGAAGTGGAAATGGATGTTTACCAAGAGTAACCATCCGTTTTATTGAATGACTAACTGGAACTTTGAAAAGGCAATGAAATACAATTTCCACTCTGCACAGCAGATTGGGCATACGAAAGCTATATATTGAAACTCTGAAAGCTACATATTTTGCTGTTATCAGTTTTTGTATTTGAAACATAGGAATAAAATACACATCAGATATTTCCAGAAACGTAAAATATATGTAGTGAGTCCAATCAACAAAATAGAGAGAAGGGAGAGAATAGAGGTTGCACTCACAGAGACAAGGTTCTCATATGGACCAAGATTGTACGGATGGTGATAAACGTTTCCTACTTTCTCTGCTAGCCACATTGCTCTTACTCCTTCATGATACTGGAGAATATTAAAGCAGAATGAGATTTTAAAACTTCTGTTGGGAAATTAATCACATAGGAAGCGTGATAAATTCCCTTTTTTTATGGCGAGGAAGGTGCTAAATTTTTACCTCTATTGTGGTCTTGTTCTGAAGAATAAGATAGATATGCCAACCCAGAAGGACACTTAATGCAATTGTAAGAGGAAATAACACAATGCCACAAAGAATCTGTGAAGATGATCAGAATTACATCATCAGACATATCTAAAAGAATTAAATTGTAAACGCTGAAGAGGTACGTACAGAAATAGAAGGGGAACCACTTACATATGACTTATTAAAGGATTCACCATTTTGTTGCTGATCCCGATGGAGAGCATGAGAAATACTTCCAAAAAGCAGAACCTATTGAAACATAGTAAATCCTTGTATGAAAGATATCATCTTCAAGATCACTAATAAAATATAAGAAAAATATTTGTACCAGAGAGTGGATGCAGGCAATCACAGCATAGAACACAAAGACAAAGAAGACCTTGTAGTTGTTATGTCCTACACAATTATTTATCCACACACAATGGTGATCCTGCCAAAATATAAAGCTGTCAAAGACAAACCCGAAATCTTATGTAATAGAAAAAGGCAATATATGCATGTACCATTCTCAAGACACATCTTTTACAAATCCGACAGTGATGAGCACGTGGAGGTTTATGATGACAACATTTCTGGCAAAACCTCAAGTCTCCACCCTAACCAAGTACCATAGATGCTGTTAGCCTCATGAGTAGTAACTCCTCGAGCTGAAAATCAGTTCTACAGTATAACTAGCAGACAACGAGTTATCAGTAAATTTTTTCGGTTCCATCTTTGCTTAGATGCCTCAGGATATAGAAATGATCCTTACCAATTATTTTTTTGGGAATATAAAGGATGATTGCTAAGTTATCCAATCATCCAAATTTATTGAAATACAGCAAACCAAGAAAGACAAAAATCAGGTTGTCGACCATTGGGTCATTAAATGACGTGCTATTGATATCATGTTCTCCACATAGCATTTCTCCCTCTTAAAAATAATTCCATTTCGTTGCACCCAAATAGACCACGAGAAGGCAAAGGCGAAAGATAATGCCCATCATCAACTCGATGTGTAGGTGACGATGTGTTGTTGGCATCCCCAAAATGATTCTTACAACTAGGTGAAAATGTTTGTCACTATACAATTATGTTCCTCCTTCAAGTTCAAACTAACAGAAACAAGTTTGTTTCATTTTCTTCTTGAGGGAGCTTAGGCAATGTGAAGGAAAATATTCACTTAGCACCATACACAACCATTTTTTTTAAGGCAAAAAGGATGGCAGACAAAATGTGTCTATTATCCATTTTATTAATGTATTTTTCAAAAAAAAATCCATTTTATTAATGTACTAACTCTTTACAAGATGTGCATTTACACATGTGGATATATAATTTATCATCTATAGTTCGACCATTCTTTAATCAACTGTTTTGGTGTTCTGGACAAAGGTTGCAGATCATTTATTTTAGATTTTTATTCCCAAAGTTTCCCCACCTATAATGTAAGAAATTGTACTTATCTATTCTCGAATATAGGGTCTTGGTGATTCAAGTAATTTAGCCAGTTTCCAAAGTATTTTTTTCAGAATGCAGTTTCCAAAGTTTTTTCACCTAGTACATATGAAAGTTGTGTAAATTATTAAATTGGTTGTCTATGATCTCTTACTCAATTGTTCAATGTTATTGTTCTCCTTCTCAAAAAAAAATGTATGGCTGTCAAACTCATCTTGTACAACCCAGTATCAATGGGCAAAAATAATTTGTCCACAGTTCTCAGCTGAACTTGAGGAGATTCGTCCAATTTTTTCGAGCTTCGTCCAAGTTTGCTGAAGACAATGGAGTTCATTTGCACTGTTATTTACGGAGTTCATTTGCAAGTTAATTTGCACTTGAAATGTTTGTTTCTGTTGAAATAAACACATTGTCCAGTGATTACAATCTTATGGAATTTTGTATCCACTAATTGTTCATTCCTAAAACTTCAACAATGAAATATACACATTTTGAAAGTTCACTCCCACAACTTGCAGTGATGCCCACACCAATACAGCGGGAATGCTCAAATCTGAATACAGTGCCCATGACCTTAATCTAAGCATCAAATAATTATAAAATCCATAAATTCTGATCCAATAACGCATCTGAGACATACAATCCTAGTCTGCTTATAATCCTAAGCGATCTATACAATTCCTACTGATAACTTTGACGAATCAAAACCACAAGTTTGCAACTTTTTAGAGAAAAAGTATTCAATGTTGGCATAGCAATGAGAAGGAATAAAGAATCTTTTTTACAGATATATAGAAAGGGTTAGACCCAATTTACCCTAAAAGGTCCGCATTTATGCCAAATCAATAACCAGAACCACAATTTTCCTAAATAATCCAAAAGAAATAGACAAGAGTTCAGATCCATGGTCAAAAACCATACCTTCCTCTTGATCTCGTGGATGGGACTCTCTGGATCCTCGATGTCAGGCGAGAAGGAGGGCGGAACCCCGCCGGGGTCCTTGAAAACGGCGATGCTGTATGTGACGAGCGCCATGAGGGTGAGCGCCGAGAGCCCGGCAGCGTTGGCGAGGCCAGTGGCGGTGGCAAGGCCGAGCCACTCATCGACCACGACGAACACAGTCGTGTAGTAGATGTAGCCGATCGCGGCGAGCACGATGATGATGGGCAGCGTCACGTAGCCCTGCATCCTCCTCCTCCTCCTTTCAGGGTCTCTCGAATACTAAGGATTGCTTCTTCTCCGGTGCCCTCTACGGTCACAGGGGGCAGAAGGCCATTAGGAGAAGGGTGGCGGAGTCGCCGGCGCCGCTGGACGACGGCGTCTCCACCGACCTCCTTATTATTCCCTTTTTATATTTCTTTAATAGCTCCTATTTTTGTTGATCTTTTAGACTCTCATGGACTCATTTGCCCCTGTTATGTTGCCGTGTGTTGGTCACATATACGGGGTTGGAAGTGGAACCCAAATTTGCATCTTCTATTTTTCTTTTGCATTTTTTATTAGGCTATAATCTTATAACTTAAAATATATTATTTTCCTTTATATTTCCGAACTATACCGAATTTTCATATTTATCTTTAAGTTTTAAAAATTTTAAATTTACTTCACTCAAATTGTCGTTAATTTTTGTATTCAATTGATCAAACTTTGTTACACTCTTTGTTCTATGTAGTCACCACCACTTAAAATCTCTCTCTCTCTCTCTAACTTATTTGGTGTTGCAAGATCACGCACAAGCTCACCTTCACGTAGAGCTCGCCCCCTAAGAGCTATGCTTGTTCAGTCATCAATGTACATATTAGCTATATTTAAGAGCAAAGCTCACGACTGCGATCTCACCATAGTGCCTCAAGTGCTTTTTGTGACATAATGCACAAAGCGTGTACACAAGGATGTAATCTCACCTCAGGAGCTCTGTAATGTGAGTAGAGCTCGTGCTACTATCTTGCTATAACACATTATGTGCTCTACGATGCGAGTAAAGCATGTGGCCGCTATCTCGCAATGCTTCAAGCACTACAATATGACGCATAGCTAGCATGAAAGGATACAATCTCCCCGCAATGCCTTAGGCGTAGAGAGAGAGAGAGAGAGAGAGAGAGATTTGTCATGAAAAAAAGCAAATAATAGTCGGCAAAAAAAAGTAAATTGTTAAAATACTAAAATCAAATTGCAAATGGAATTTTAGAAACTATGGGTTGCATGGGAAAAACCTCTATAGTTTAGGTGTATAAAAGGATATAACACAACTAAAATATATATAGTTTTTGAAAGGAAAGAATGATTCTATATTTATCTGTAAATGATAGTTATTTATAAACTTTACAAATCACATCCAACATCTCTTGAAAGAAAAGAGCACCTAACATACTATTGGTAGTATAGCATTTCTCTCCTCTAAAAAAATTCATTTCGATAGTTCCCTATAACCCATACAGGGGCGGACTCACACTATGGACCGGGGANGGCACGGCCCCCCTTATTTTTTCGGTGTCCAAAGTATATATACGTATACACTAGTGGCTGGAGTATAAAAATGAAAAAAAATATCTAAATAGAAAAAATATCTAGTTACTCAAGTGAATAGATAGTTTTGACTATATTTAGAGGTCTTGAGTTCAATTCTCATAAATATCTTTTTTATTAATTTTTTTTATGTATTTTGGTTCCTCCTATTTTTTTTAATAATTTGCTTCTACATATCCCCCCTCCCTGATTTTTTATTCTGGTTTCGTCCCCGAACCCATATGAATGTTAGAGGGATCAACACATCATGTATAAAAGCATATGATTGCCATAATGTAAAACCACTTTTTGATGGATCTCGAACAATCATTCTTTAAAAATGATCCAACCTTCCACATCCAAACACTATCGTACCTCTTTGATCAATGAACAATAAAAAACAAGGTGGAAGATTATATCATCAAACATCTCTTCCTCACCTTTGTATCTGACCTCTTCTTGAGTTGAGATCGAAAAATCTTCTTGTTGAGAATGTATAAGTTTAAAACTATCTTCCCAACAATCTATCATGCATCCTCGAGAATGCGTCATAGTGTTTGACGATCAAAATTATTCAAACATTAATTCCAATTGGTTACCTTGTTATAAATCACAAGTTTCCAATTAGGTTTCTTGCAACATTCCAATATCAACTTTTTATCTCCCCAAGTAGCTGCCTAAAATGACTTTCCTATGAGGGTCGCGTAGGCCTTATGCATTCCAACTAATAATCTTCATTGGGAGAACAATCATGTCACATATGGCATGGATGATAATCCTCCGCATCCAACTTATTCTATTTTTCACTTGCATTGCTTTCGCCACTATTAACAACTTCTTTATAATGTGTTCATCCATATGTTGTTCAACGTAATAAGCATTATTGACTTCCACTATATTATGACTCGGTGATACGAACCCTAAAGAGACAATTGACCGATTTGTATGTGGGTTGAATCAAGAGATTTCTAAAGTTGTGGAATTGAAGGAGTATTTGGAGTTGGATGAAGTCTTGCCCAAAGCTATAAAAGTCAAGAAGCAGTTGAAACGAGATACTCGTCCTAGTGGCAAATGTGAAAGTTCAAACTCAGCTTGACAATCACAATGGCGTACAAATGTCAAATCAGTTGAAATGTCAAATTTAAGGTTTGAGGAGACAACCAAGGCTGAACACTCTAACTCGAAGGATAAAGGCATTGCCCCTTCTAGCTCACAAAGGACTAGAGATATTAAGTTTTTTCGTTGTTTGGGTTCAGGTCATATTGCTTCACAATGTCCAAATAAACGTGCTATGATCATGATGAACAATGGTGATATTGCGTCTGAAGAAGAGTTTTCATACAAAAGTGCAACATCCTCGAGAGAAGAAAGTGGTGAATAAGTTGAAAAAATAGGGAAAAGTGTGATAATTCTGAGAACATTACATATAAATATTCAAGAAAATGTTGTAAAATTCAAAGAGAGAATATTTTTTATGCTCGTTGTCGTGTATAAGATCGAACTTGTGAACTGATTATTGATAGTGGAAGTTGTGTCAATGTAGAAAGTAAGTTTATAGTGGACAAGCTTGGCTTACGCACGCTAAAACTCTTCAAACCTTATAGACTTTAATGATTGAATGAAAAATGGCGAGCTAAAGGTTACCAAACAAGCATCTATTTCATTTTTCATTGGAAGGTATACTAATGAGGTGTTGTGTGATGTCGTGTCTATGCAAGCATGCCATATTTACTTAGGAGGCCTTGGCAGTTTGATCGTCGTGCCACACATGATGACTGCACAAATCGAAAAACATCACGTAACACTTGTGCCATTACCACCACACCAAGTATTTGAGGAACAACTGCAAATAAAGAAGTCCATTGCTGCATATCATAAGGAACCTAAGAACATTGTCAAAGTTTAGCAAATAGAAAAATAGAGTGTGAGTAGAGTTGAAAATAAGAGCGAGAAAAAAGATTTGAGGAACACCAAGTATTTGAGGAACAACTGCAAATAAAGAAGTCCATTGTTGCATATTATAAGGAACTTGAGAACATTGTCAAAATTTAGCAAATAGAAAAGGAGAGTGTGAGTAGAGTTGAAAATAAGACTGAAAAAAAATATTGGGCATAGTGAGAGAAAGTGAAAAGAAAGTGAGTGAAGAAGATAAAAAAATGAGTGTTTTAGCAAGAGTGAGCGAGAGCGAAGTAGTTTGTAACTCATTGAGACTGATGATCTTGTTAGTATACAAGGAGGTCCATCTATCTAACACTGACTCTCCTTTGCCTATTGTTGTTATTTCTCTTTTACAAGAGTTTCAACATATCTTATCAGAAGAAATGTCTTCAGGTCTACCCCCAATTAGAGAAATTGAACACCATATTGACTTCATTTCAGGTGCTCAAATATGGAACCACCCAGCTTACAGAAGTAATCCCAAAGAAACAAAGGAGTTGCAAAGACAAGTGGAAGAACTTCTTTCTAAAGGTCTTGTTGATGAGAGCATGAGTTCTTGTGATGTCCCCATCTTGTTGGTGCCAAAGAAGGATGGAACTTGGTGAATATGCATCAATTGTTGTGCGGTAAATCATATTACGATAGAATATCGACACCATGTCCCTCGTTCAGATGACATGCTTGATGAGTTGCATGATTCTACTATATTTTTTTAAGATTGATTTAAAGAGTAGCTACCATCAAATTAGGATGAGGGAAGATGATGAATGGAAGACAATATTAAAAATGAAACATGGGTTATATGAGTGATTAATTATGTCATTCGGACTTAAGAATACATCTAGTACTTTCATGAGATTAATGAATCATGTTTGCGTGCTTACATAGACAAATTTGTGATTGTATATTTTGATGATATCTTAATTTACAGTAAGAGTTTGACTGATCATGTTGAACATTTAATATGTGTGCTTGAGGTTTTGAGAAATAAAAAGTTATATGCTAACATGAAGAAATGTCACTTTTGCATGGATAAAGTTCTTTTTCTTGACTTTATTGTTAGCTTAAAGGTGTAGAGGTCAATGAAGAGAAAGTCAAGAAATCAAAGAATGGCCTACGCCGAAATAAGTGACTGAAGTACAAATTTTTCATGGATTGGCTAGGTTATATCGCATATTTGTATCGAATTTCAACACTTTAGCTGCTCATTGACTGAAGTGAAAAAAAAGAATGTTGATTTTAGATGGACTGAAGAGCAAGAGAAGGTTTTTCAACACATTGAAAGATAAGCTCAGTTCAACTCCTTTACTTGTCTCACCTGACTTTAAAAAACTTTTGAAATCAAATGTGATGCTTCGGGAATTGGTGTTGGTGCAGTTCTGATGCAAGAAGGAAGATCAATTGCTTATTTTAGTGAGAAACTTAGTGGAGCGGCACTCAACTATCCCACATATGACAAGGAGTTGTATACATTGGTGAGAGCTTTGGAGACTTGGCAACATTATTTATGGTCCAAGGAATTTGTCATTCATTCTGACCGTGAATCTCTAAAACACTTAAAGGGACAAGGTAAACTTAATCGACGACATGGTCATTGGTTGAATTCAATGAAATGATTCCTTTTGTGATCAAATATAAACATGATAAGGAAACATTGATGTTGATGCATTGTCACGAAGGTATACTCTTATCTCATTGCTTGATGCAATATTTTGTCATCTTGAATTCTGATTCCTTAGAAGAGGATATCTTTTTTGTTCTTCGTGAACTCTGACTTGAATTATGGGTAATATCTTATTTTGTAATTTATTGAATTCCATCAGTTTGATATTGATTCTTATGTACAGATTCACATATTGGTCGATATTTTCGTTTCTTGATTCGTGTTTTCATGTGATTCCTTCTTGTTTTTTCCTTTCGTTGATTGTGGTTCGTTAGGACATGTATCCTAACAGGGTTCGTATCACTCGATGTTGACCTTTTTGTAATAACATATGTGTGATTTACATGTTGGTCATCGGGCTCTATGTTATCCTCCATTTTTACCATCTTCATAGACTTTTATGTTCAAGCACATTTAAAAATCTTGCTCTTTGTAGATTTGATTTAGGGCCCACCAACTATTGTACCAGAAGAGTTGGATGTGAAACTAACTTGAATTGTATTTTCATATATTCCTCAACAAAAATTGTAGCAATAGAGTTTATGCAAATTAATTTGATATATGTTTACATAACTTTTTGCATGTCAATTATAGTAAGAGAATTGAATATTGAAACTCATTTGAAGTACGTTTTCATACTTTTGTTGTAGCCTCTTCTTCAATTTGAGGTCATTGAATCAACGACAATTGGATTTTCATAATTCTAAATAGTGAGGCCTGAAATTTTAATCATGTTTGATTAGTGATCTACAATAATTGATCGCTAGATTTTGTCAATTGAAAACTCACCTACAACCATGAATGTCGTTACTCCAATTATCTTATTATCATAATGTTGATCTTCTATTCAAACTCATAGGTGGGCATACATAGCTTGTTTTTTTTTTGTGCTTGGATGCAAAGCCACTTTTGTCCATATTATTGACTCAGTGACCTAATTTCATGGTTGAAAAATTAAAGGCTAGGACATCGACAAAGTCTGTTACCACTGCCTCCATGATCTTTGGGTACTAGAGTTGTAGAGGCCAGAGGATTCCCTCGACGTTAGATAGTTGTCCTTCACACTCTTATTTGTTTTTTCATCTTCCTTTAGTGATCATGGTTTCAAAGATATATAAAGCCTCTAACAATGATTGATAGGGGGGTATAGTGAGGTGATCCAAAACTTATGAGATGGCGCACCAAAGCAAAAAAGTTGACGTAGAGAATTGTGAGATTCGTAATACTAATGGTTCCTTGATATGTTCTTCTACTACCTTATGAATTTCCTTAATGGTCGATGATATTCCTACATAACTTATTTTAATGTCATCATATTTATCTCATATTTATCTCCTTACCACTTACAATGAGCGAGAACCTCCTTTTCCTATGGGTAGCCTAATCTCCTTAGGTGCACACGCTCTTTGACTGCATACTTGACATGTGGCACGATCACGGCCATTTCCACCGCACTTCAAGCAATGCATCAAATCTTTACAAATCGTTCTTCTATAGCGTCGTCCTAAGCATTTGAAATTTCTCATGTTGTTATGACATTATGGAAGCATCATGGCAATCTAAGTTGATCTAAATTCCTTTTTCTCCGCTTAGTGATGAGCTACTAATCATCATCGCCTTTTATCTCTTTTCTTTGTTGTTGATTGCACGAGTGGTACTTCATCTTAGTCAAGAAACTCTTAAGATACTTTTTCCTACTATAATAGATGATTATCCAACTTCAATAGTTGATGTTAGTTAACCTAGTAAATAGAATTAAATATTCTAATATAATAAAAAATATCATTGTTATCTTAATATTATGATTTATTTTCTATTACACCTCACAACTATGGTTATTTTTTGCATTTGACCCCAAGTTGTTAAAATCTTATTTTGCAACTTTGATTTTTTAATGTTTTGACATTTTACTTTGATTGTTAGTTGTCACGTAGAATTCTATCAATTTTATTTTTCACTTGACCAAACTACCCTTTCTTTTCTCTCTCTCTCTCTCTCTCTAGTATGCATGCTTTGTGGCAAACTCACTATTGTGGCAAGCCAACAAGGTGATTGCACTTAGGCAAACTTGCTTGAGCTTGCACTTACACAAGCCAAAACATAAAGTTTTCTAGTAGTAGAAGGCAAGTTCCATCACTATCCATGTTCTCTAAGCTCACAACTTGTTCAGCTTCGCAAACTAAGCACTCAAGAGTTAAGGGAAGAAGAAGGGGTAGCAAAAAAAAAAGAAATGACATACAAGAGAAGGGGGGTACAAGTAGTTAAACTGCTACAAAACAACTACGAATTAGGTTGTGTTATCGTGTTCTTCCTCATCCTATTGTCATATGTCACCATGTCGAGGACCACTTTCATGCGCATCTCCATCGATAAGTTCTTTATTGCCTAATTTTGTTTGATATGTTCATTATAGAGTTTGCTCCTTCTAGTGCTTGACACGTCACTGCTGAGAATTCACAACATCAAATTATGGTGATTAGAAATTCCTCATCCACAACGTCAAATATTGCAATCGAGAGTGATAGATCCACTAAAATTTTGGTAAGCACAACAAGCAAACTATTGGTGAGCGGAAGTTGTTGCAATTTGATATGCTAAACACATTGCAAAAGTTAGAACATTTTGTGTTCTATGATTTCGTGTATCTATCGTTGGATATTATGGTTTTTTGTTTCTTATGATATCATATTACTGGGTTAAATGTGTTTTATTTTGTGGATCACATATATAGGAGAGAAGCAAATGGAAAGCCTTTGATAAAATCAATATGCAATTTTTTCCAACAACATATATGAGTCAACGACAATATTAGGATCATCTACAAGGACGTATAGGATTCACCTGAGCTAGCGAGCTCATGAGTGAGAGAGAGATGAGAGTAATTTGGTCAATTAAGAAACTAAAATTAAAATAAATTTAAAAGACAATTGACATTTAAGGGTCGAAACATAAAAAGTCAAGTATGCAAAATAGACTTTTAAAAAGGATTTATATATAATCCGTGATGTTCAGGAAGCGCAAAATAAAATAACTCACATATTATTATATTAACATAAAATGAAATAAAAAATATTTTATTATTTAATATAAATACTAATAAAACAATAAACTATATAGGTTAGTCTATGGCAAGATTGTAATTTTAAAATCATAAGTTTAATCGAAATCAATCAATTTAACTAGAGTTTACCATTATATTTTTGTTTCAATACCTAATTAGTCATATGCTAATAGCGTTGGATACAGATAGATTATTACCGAAAAGAAAATCATAAACTCATCCCTAAATCAGTAGATGTTTTTTATTAATCTCAATATGATTAACATGAACCATCACGCTAATGCTCATCCAATTTATTATAGTGATACCAGCTATATTAACTCAAATCACACTTTGTCCCCCACGTCATTATATATAATAAACATACATTGATAGGATTGAGAAGTTAGCACATTAGTAGAAAAACATTTCATTAAATATGCCCAAATTTCAAATATAAATCCCATATAATTTTGAAATGCATCAAATAAGTTCATATATTTTGTGGATAATTATTGTATATAATTCGTCCCAGGGATTGACCCATGAAAAAAAGTTAGGGCCGAAATATATAACAACAAATTACAAAAAATTGGAGGGATCAATATTTAAATCCTAGACCTCTTTATTCAAAATCATCAATCCACTATACCAGTTAGATAATTATAATAATTTATTAGCATTTATTTTATTTATTGACTATATATATATATATATATATATATATACTCCCCCCACCCAACCGAGTGTATGCGAGTCCGTCCATGATTCACTACATAATCCATTGTTGATAGACGAGTCATAAAAAAACGTATAATTCAAAATTGAGTTAATTAGGACGGCATGAGAATAAAATTACTCATCCGTTCAATCGAAGCCACAATAATACATCAATTATTATTTGGTGGTAGTTAATTAAATCAAAATTTAGTGAGGAGTTTTATGTTATTAAATTTTCTTATTGCAATATGATAAAAAATAATTATAACTTAATTAACTCTTGTTTATAATTTGAGTAAGTCAAAAATATATTTATGCTGGCATCTCCAAAGTCCATTTACGCATGCAAACTGTGTGAAGGAATTTATTGTCCAAATATAAATTCAAATAATGGCTCTGTCCTTGTATAAGAAAAATCAAACATTGATAGAATAAAAAAATATAAATCATATTTTCCTCTTGAGCTATCCACATTTATTAGTTCATCTTATTGAAAGATTTTTTTAGCATTCTCCTACCACATCACAAAGATTATGTATCACCCCAAAAGAATAAGATCACAAATCAAGTTATAAAAGATCCTGATTCCTAACATATATATTAATAGGATCCTTGACTCCCTAAATGAAGATCCAAGATCTTAATCAAACATATTTGACTGCAAGTTTGACTGATCTAAATCTGATTCTTGATGCCGTGTCTGAAACTACATGACAAAATGCTTTGTCACAGTGTTGGATTTGAGACCATGCAACCAGATTAAACAAAGCTTTGTGTTCCCTGCCTCCATTAATTTTTGCTATTAACCAGTGGGTGGGTGTAAATTTCACTATCAGCGCCCAATTGCATCCATCAATCTAATTTTTTAGTGTCTCAGAGGCCTCCCAACACTGATGTTTCTATTTTAACCACTTATGCAACTAAATCAATGAAAAATTAGTTTTCAACTATAATTTGTTTTAAAACATTTTTAACTGTTCCTAACGTATCATGGTCAAGTTATTGATGTCTTCGTACTTAACATTCACTAATCAAGATTCAAGCACGTCAATTTTGATTTTGCACGTACATAAAGAATACACTTTTATGTTCACACTTGTCTCATAAATCACAACATATATATATATATATATATATTGCTTGATGCAATATTTTGTCATCTTGAATTCTGATTCC
>LTAE01006196.1:0-26104 GCA_001647135.1 Pontederia paniculata
TATATATATATATATATATATATATATATGTGACTTTTATGGTTAACAAACTCAATCTGAATACGTATAACTCAAATTCACAATTATATTGTAGGAGACACTAATTGAATACTTATATTTTGAATAGGTTATTCGATTGTTGATTTACTCGTATGCGGGAGACACGCCAAGGTCGAGTGTCGTCGAAGTGAGTGAATTTCACAAATTTATATATAACCACATCGTTAGTTGTTCAGTTAAATCATTTCTTTAGCTCGTGTGATTAATTATGTTAATTAATGATGTGATTGTCTTTTCAGCTATTGTCATGATGTGTGAGATTCAATTTTTCGATGTTTTAACGGATTATGTTATGTGATTTCCATGGATTCAGATGTTGAAATGTTATTACTTTATCACGAATTTTACGAATGCGTGTGATTGGGTGGTTGTTATGTATCATGCATGGAAATATTTAATTTATATATGAAATTATATCTTAAATGCATCGTAGCACATCATGCCTATGGATCATAGCATGCACGATGGCTCGCGTTGGAGCGAGGAATGGACTCGCGGTGGGCGAAGTGATGGTGGTAGCTTTCCCTCATGTGATCGAGTCACGGCTCGTGTAGTTGAGGTGACCTACATATGATGAGATGACTGTGGTAGATCTACCTCATGTGGTCGAGTCACGGCTCGTGTACTTGAGGTGATCAACATAAGAAGGATGATGTTGGTATCTCTCCCTCATGTGGTCGAGCGACGACTAGTGTGGTTGAGGCGATTTACATATGACAGATGTGATGGTGGTACCTCTCCCTTGTGTGGTCGAGCTACGGCTCGTGTGGTCGAGCTACGGCTCTTGTGGTCGAGGTGATCTATAGGTGGCAGATGATGTCGTGCTCGTAGTTAACGAATGGTGTCATGACGCTTAGTTGTTGGATCATGCATAGCATGTTAAATTTTGCATTTGGATTGTAATTATTTTCGTATAAAATAAGCTATGATTATATGCTTGACACTTGAGATAGACTTCGTGATTGGATTTTCGTTCGGATTTGTTTTCGGTTGGTTTTCATATTTCGTGATATCGGTATCCTCATTGAGCCTTTCATGTTCATCCCTCTGTGTATATTTTTGTAGGTGATGAGGAGGAGGTACCCCTCGGAGATTGATGATTGTGTTGCATGCTCTTAATACACTAAAAGGGAAAATAATTAGGAGGTGTACGAAAGATCGAGAGGATGTGCCATGTCTTTCCTTTCTTTCATTAACATAGTTTTTTTCCTATTCTTTTAGAATCCTTGAGCATATATTCTCGTTATTTTTGTTGGAGCGTTGTGGACTCCTATTAGGGGCATCTGACTAGGGGTGTTCACCGGGTCGGGTCGATCCGGTGAACCCGACCACTCGAACCAACTCAAACTGAATTGGGTCAGTTCGATTTTCTGATCGGGTCAAACCAGACCCGACCTTCGCCAAGTCGGGTACGGGTTGAAAATTTTCAACCCAAATAAACCCGACCCGACCCGATGACCCAATTTTTTTTAATTTGTTTAAAATTTAAACTAGTTTTAATTTAATTTAAAATTTAAAATATATCATAATAAAATATTTAAAAAAATATTTTATATTTTAAAATGAATAATAAATATAATGATTCATACTAAATATTAAAAAATAAAATAAAAATGAACAAAAAAATAAAAAATAAAATGAAAAAAATTTGGTCGGGTGATCCGACGATCCGACTCGATCCAACCCAACTTTGGACAGGTCGGGTTGGGTCGGATTCGCACACCAAAACCGTCACAACACGACCCAAACCGACCCGATCAAAGTTGGACGGGTCGGTTCGGGTTTGAGTTCGGGTCGGGTTCAACCCGACCCATGAACACCCCTACATCTGGCCTAATAATATTCGATATTTCTTTGCTACTATGTTGATATGATTCAGGCTTGGTTCTATTCCTTATTTGTACTTGAGGACATGTCAATTTTTAGTAAAGGTCATACCAAAATTTTTAAAATTTTTTAAAGTTAGATTTATTTCTAACTGTTTGTGTTAGAGTTTGAATTTGAATTAGGAGAATAACTACAACACCCTTGTCACGTTCCAAGCGGCGGTTCAAGGCATGACATATGAGGTTCGTGTCATGGGTGAGATGAGTCGTTTCCTCTGGTGCTAGTGTCATTCATGGAACATGTCCTGCTGCGCGAAGATGCGTTCGTTTGCTCGTTGAACGCGAACCGTGTCGCACAGAATATGGTCCATCTTCTATGTTCATTTTCTGTTCATGCATCACATATATAGAACACCAAAGGTTGATCCTCCTTAATTACATAACTGGATTTCGTTAGCCGATTTTTGTTCTCCAAGCTCGTCTTCCCCCGCAGATCTTCCTTTAGTCCTCTAGAAGAGAAAAAGAGAAAAAGAGAGGGAGGGAGAGAGAGAGAGAGAGAGAGAGAGAGAGAGAGAGAGAGAGAGAGAGAGAGAGTCTCATGTGCCTTTGGGCTCAAGGGAAGAAATATAAATATGAGGTCTTCCCTCTATTAATCCTCTATTTATAGAGAGTGCTTAAAGAGTAATCCACGTCAAACTTAACTTAATCCTTTTATTATTCTACTTTATCTAGTAATTCTAATATATAAAGATATTATTTATCTTTGAATTTGATGACTCAACACAGCCCTTGTTTACATAAAATACGACCCGTGTTGAGATGATGTGGCTCACGTCATACATGAAGCACTATGTGTGTTTAATCTTTTAGTACAACACGGCCTGCATTCTATTTCGATTCATCTTCATTCCTACTTTATCTACAACACGATTCGTATCCGGTTTGGACATGACTCATATCTCGTTAGGTTGTTACATGACCGGTCGGACTGAATAGCCCAATCAGATTTTGAAAACATTGGATAAAGTGCACAGAATTTTTTGAGATTTAACAGTTCTTGGCGACCAAAATCAAAATACCATAAATACAAGATTTCCGTATTTACAAATTTTGCATTGCATGAGAAAAAGAAGAAATATGAGACGCCAATAAAACCAAATCCTTGTCCACAATTCTTACCTTGTTATACATACATATGAATATTTGTGATGAATCCTAACACTTACATTTTGAGGAGGCATTATCTCTTACAGACTTGAAAAACTTTAAGATTCGACCGTTAGCAAAGTCATACGACCACATAGTGTGCTCTACTTGGTCAAAGTTGAATCCTACGCCACTAGAATGAAGTGTAATCCAAACTACACCTTTGTACACCAGACTTTATTTTTTCTATTCCATGGTCCACCTCCTTTTGGTTTCGTCTTCCATTTGCCTAGCTACATTACCATTGATGTATCCGGAAACACTCTATCCAAAAGTGTATATATGCCTCCTCCTAGCAGAAGTGCTCCACTGCGAAAGTAAATCTCACGAAGGTGAAGGTCAATTTCATTCAGAAGTTTGCGACTACTGTTACAAAAATGGAAGACCAACACCTCTCTTTTTTCTGATAAATATGGAGATCAACTATCTGTAGAAATTTCTATTTTCTTTGTTTACAATTTGTGTATGAAAAGCCTACATACAATTGAACCTTCCAGGCAAGCACAAAATTAGGAAATAAATTATTACAATTAAATTCACAACTCCAAATTATCGACAAAGGAATCTAATCCAAATGCAGTAGACATGGGGAGACCTGTCCTTGCAACATAAATGAGATGACAGCAACATAAATGAGATGACCCATACTGACACTTTCACATGAACTTAAATTTAAGTTTGACAGGTGAAAAAAATAATTGATGTTTTGTTTGCTAAAATACATTAACCGTGTATCAAGAACATTTTTTGGTGTAATATCTTAATGCCAGTTCGAAAACACTCCCAAAAGTCTTGTACTCTCACTACATTACCTATTTAACTGGACAAGAAACATGACACCAATTTTAAGCCTTTAAACAGTGGATTCATATTTACTTTATGACTTATCTTTCTCTGCATCAAATTTTCATTGCTATATCTAGGAGGGACAAGCCCATATGTAAAATTTCTCACTCCGACTTTCTTGTGATGTTTTAGTTCAGATATTTTGACAACATGATTTATTGTCGGTCCATAAGCGTATCAACCATCAAATAATCCATACCTCACGGGGTTTATCCAAGCTGAAAACCTTCGGAAAGAGAGCAAGTTCTGTAGAAAAAATCATCTTCACATTTTCATCAAATGTAAATGAATATAGGAAACCAAACACTTTATTTTCTTGTAAAATCTCAAAACTAGAAAATTTTGCAGGTGGATGAAACAGCATATGACAACAAGAAAATATTTCAATATTAAAGATAAGAATCTTGAACAACTTTAAAGTATTAAATACAATTAGGATAATTTTTTTTCAAAGGAAATTTAGATAATTTTTGATAGGGAAATACATTTTAGATATTTGTGTCCTAGGAAACAGATACCAGAACTGATAATTGATCTATGAAACAAAAAAAAGTTCTATCTACGAGATGCATTTCAAAATAAATTTATAATTGAGTTGCTAGAAGACTATTATTACTCCATCAAAACTCTTTTCTTTGTAGAGAAACTAAAATATAAAAAATCGCCATTTGAATTTTAGAATGAACCTGCAAAGCACCGGCAAAAGAGGCTGCAATCAGAAGAGGAGTTACATATCCTGTAGTGTATGTCAACAATAAGCTTCCTCCAATTACAGGATCCTGGAACAAGAGACTTCGAATAAAAATCAAACTATGCATAGCATTGTTAAAACTACTCCTTATGATAATAACAGCACATATTAGAGCAAACAAGAACAAGTACAAGAAGAAAAATAGTAGCCAGGGCTCATTGGACTTTTTGTATACTAGGAGTTAACCAAGAAAAAAGTACAAGAAAAAAAAAAATAAGACAATGATGTTTATTATCATAAATTATTCTACCAAGACGATAAAGATCGAAATGGAAAAACATAGAATTCGTGGAAATGCTGTTTTGACCTCTTATGAGAAATAAAGCTAACACAAGGAAGACGATGCTCAGTGAAAGGTGTAAAGAAAATGAATCCTCACCCTGGACCTTTCTTGCTCTTTAATTAGAAGCTCAAGTGAGATAGCTCGGGCCAGTTTAAATTTGATTCTAAGCACTTCCATGTATTTTTTTCCTCTCTTTACTCGTTCATTAAATATAGAAACCTTGGGACGAAAATCGAAGATAAACATATGTACAAGAGGATTGCTATATCCCCCTAATCCATCCTCCTAAACATCCTAATTCTATCACAATGGCATGCATAGTAATTATGTTATTTTTTTTTGGAGTAAACTACATTATAGTAAATTACCTGGGTTCACCATATTACCTTGTTCACTTATTTTAATCTATACGCAATCTGCATTGCCTTGTTCACTTATTATAATATAAAGGCAATCATTGTCTTGTTCACTTATTTTAATCAACATGCAATCTGCATTACCCAGGAGAGATGACAATATGTTATATTTTTTTCTTTTCATATGTTCAACAACAACAAATCCTTATCCCACTAGGTGGGGTCGGCTACATGGATCATACGACGCCATTGCGCTCTATCAGTAACCAAATCTTTGGATATATTATTCGTCAATAGATCTCGTTCTATTAGCTCGTCAAGTGTTCACCTTGGCCTCCTTCTCCCTCTTTTAATTAGACTCCAGATTGTTTGATCTACTCTCTTACTGACGCATCTAATGGCCTTCTCTGAACATGACCAAACGACCTCAAATGATTATCTATCATCTTCTCGCTAATAGGGGCCACTCCGACTTGTTCATGTATATGATCATTTCTAATCTTATCCTTTCTAGTATGACCACACATCCATCTCAACATTCTCATTTCAGCTACTCCAACTTTATGTTCATGTTGTCCCTTCATAGCCCAATATTTACTACAATATAACATTGCTGGTCTTATAGCAGTGTGGTAGAATTTTTCTTAACCTTATGGGGTACTTTCCTATCAGCTTTCCTCCACTTACACCAACCAACTTGAATTCTATAGTTGACATCATCATCAATCTCAGCATCTTGTCTTATAATTGATCCCAAGTATTTAAACTTTGTCACTTGAAAAATTGTATCATCTCCTAATTTAACTTACAAATCGCCTCTATGTTGTCTATTTATGAAATTGCAATGCATATACTTTGTCTTATTCCTACTTAAACAAAAACCCTTTGACTCTAATGTGTTTCTCCATATTTTCAATTTTGCATTAATCTCTTCTCTTGAATCCGCTAAAGTACTATATCATCAACAAAGAGCATGCACTTAGGTACCTCCTCTGTGATACTTTCGGTTATAGCATCGACAACTAAGTTAAACAAATATGAGCTTAAAGATGATCCTTGATGTAGGCCAATTCTTATAGGAAATGTCTTTGTCTCACCTCCTGGTGTCCTGACCTTAGTCAATGTCCCATCGTACTTGTATAATCTTAATATAGGCAACACCCACTCTTTTCTTTTGTAAAACTTTCCAAAGTACATCTCTTGGTACACGATCATACGCCTTCTCTAAATCAACGAAAACCATATGTAAGTCTTTTTTTCTACTTCGATACTTCTTCATCATCCCCCTTAGTAAATAAATCGCCTCTGTAGTGGATCTTCCTAGCATGAATCCCTCTATAATTTGCACAAATTCTGGATATCCCTTTATTTTTGTAAATAGGAACCAACGTACTTGTTCTCCAATCATCAAGCACCTTTTTCGATCGTAAAATCTCGTTAAACATTTTACCTAACCACAACACACATTTTTCTTTTAAGCATTTCCAAACTTCAATCGGTATACCATCCGCTCCAACAACTTTATCATCTTTATTTTCTTAAGAGCTTTTGTAACCTCCGCAACTCTAATTCTGCGATAAAATGACCTATTAAGCTCACCTTCACTAATAGCCAAGTCATCCAACTCGCAACGGGAACCTTCACATCCATCGTTGAATAACTTTAAAATACTCTTCCCATCTATTCCTAATATCCTTCTCAGTTATTAAAATATTATCAGCTTCATTTTTTATGCATCTTACTTGATCAAAATCTCTCGACTCCTCTTTATTCTTTGCAATCTTGTAAATCCTTTATTCATCGGCCTTTGTCCCTAACCCCTTATAAAACCCCTCATATGCTTTAGCACGAGCCTCATTGACTGCCTTCTTAGCCTCCCTTTTAGCCAAGCGATACTTTTCCCAATTGTCAGAGCTATTGTCCAAGTGTATAGCTTTAAAACAATTCTTCTTATTATGCACCTGTACATCCTCATCCCACCACCAAGTCTCCTTATCTCGTGGACCAAAACCTTTTGATTCTCTAATTGCTTTAGCGACCATTTCAACCTTTTGTGCCACATTCTTCCACATGATACTAGCATTTCCTTGTAACTCCCACACCCCTTCCTCCAGTAACTTACTCTTAAAAGTCTCTCGCTTCTCCCCCTTAAACTGCCACCCCTTGATCCTTCGATTGAAAATTATTCGACGTTTTGGTTTCATATATTTAATTCGCACATCAAGAACTAACAATCTATGTTGTGTGGTCACCCCATGCCTCCGAATCACTTTGCAATTAGTACACTATCTTTTATCAGGATTCCTTGTTAAAAAGAAGTCAATCTGAGACCTATGAGTTCCACTTTTGTATGTGATTAGATGTTCCTCTCTCTTCCTAAAACAAGTGTTGACAATCTTAAGTTTGTATGCAAAAGAAAAATCAATAATAGTTTGTTCTTCCTCATTCAACTCCCCAAAACAAAAACCATCATGAACTCTTGCATGTAGTCCCGCCTCTTTACCCACATGCCCATTAAGGCCTCCCTCAATATAAACTTTCTCGATTGGCGGTATACTTACAATCAACCCCTCCATATCTCCCCAAAACTTCTCCTTGAGATGTGATTCTACCCCTACTTGAGGTGCATATGCACTAATAATGTTCATTGTATTCTTTTCAATAATTACTTTCACGGATATGATTCGATCCTCAATCCTTTTAACTTCCACAACATTCTTTCTCCATACTTCATCCGCAATAATACCAACATCATTTCTTCCCTTTACCTTGCCTGTATACCAAAGTTTGGAACCGTTGACATTGATCTCTTTACTTTCCTCTCCTACCCATCTGGTTTCTTGTAAGCACAATATATTAATCTTACGCTTACTCATTACTTGTGCCACTTCGAAATGTTTCCCATTCAGCGTTCCAATGTTTCAAGAACCTAATCTGATCTTACTCTCATGAACTAGCTTTTTTAGCCGCCTCCGTCCATTAGAGTGCGGTAGTCCTTGCTCATTTAACACTACATTCGGGCGAGGATGCAGCGACTTTTGCTCTCTTCTCAATGTACTCGAGCAATACAACACGTTACTTACCCGTAACGACCTAGCATTCACGCAATATCTTCGTTGATCCATATTCATGAGATTCGACGAAGTTTTACATTGATTGTCAAAGCCTAACATAACCCTCTTCCTTTATCCGGGCTTGAGACTGACTATGTTCATCCTTTAAAATTTTAATTAAATACAACAACAACAACAACAACAACAACAAAGTCTTATCCCACTAGGTGGAGTCGGCTAAAAATAACCAAATAAATAATAATATATATTTTTTATTATTTTATCATTATCATTTAATAGATTATAATTATTTCTATTAATTAGTATTGATTAATTGACTATAATATATTCATATATTATAAATGATAAATAATTATTATCAATTATTTGTAATATAATAATAATTTAGAAATAAATTATGAATTTATTACTATCATTTTTAGAAAATAAGATACTATTTATTTTATAAATTTATTTGTTTCGTGTATAAATTTTATGAGTTTAGGACATATATTTGTGATTCAGGTTCACAGAATTCAAATAAAATTTATATAAATTTGCAAACTTAACTACTTTGTTCAAAGGTATTTTGATAAAAATTATACATAATTTATTAATCTTTTTTATATAATAAATAAGACAATAAAAAATGACAGGCACATTACATATGCATACTAAACAAAGCAATGTACATTGCTGATAATTTAATAAGAGGAATCTTTTTTAAAAGCAATCTAGATTGACAAATAATGACAAATGGCAATACAGTGAACACAACCTAAGAGAATGAACAAATTAAAATGTCGAACTTCAAGCTGAAGATAACAGCCTTATTGTGTATCAGCTGCAACAAGCGCTAAACATAAAAATGTTTGTAAGTGTTGGTGGTCATATTGGAGAAAAAAATATTAAATGAAACAAACGATCAAGTACTTAAGATACTAGAGGAATCCTGTTGTTAGACCCTTTATATCGAGTGCGAAAAAAATCAATTCATGGTGTTTTTATCAAATGGCCACTGATATCCTCCAAAGAATGGAGAACAAACCCTGTTGTTGGATAAAAATGAATCTATCATTTTGAAACTGTAAATAGTGTTTGTTGCAAGTCAGAGTTGTATCTCATCTCAAATTACAAAAATTGTAGCTCATGATTCGACTCAAAATTTACTTGACCTTGAAACACAACTTATGGAGCTCTTTCTCAAAAGACTTGTGAAACACAAGCTTCATCAGTACTCGGAACGAGTGATGATCAAATTTGGTAAAGAGGGGAAAACTCATTATTTAAAATGAATGACTACAATTGCCAAGTTGTTAACTTTGATATGCAATATTTCATTGCAGATATATATCATTTGATTTATGCATAACAGATCTGAAAGGAACAAAAACCATATTCATGCAGAAGAATGCAAATCCAATGCCCTGGATTCAAGCACATGTTCTACGAAAATGAACAAAAGTCTTTTGTAATGATAATCTTAGAACGCATTTTAAGATGATCATAAGCATCATTAACATTTTGATGAATTCATCTAAGCAATTAATTCAATAAAAATTAATCATTAACATGCACATTCAAAAACTTACTGAAAAAAAGAATCCTTCAAAGCCATTCTGCATTTGTTCCTTGAATTCTTTTTTCTTCAAAGTTGATATAATTTCAACAATAATAAATGTAAATATCATGTTAGCACATTTGTTATCGTTTTGTGTATCAGTCTTAACATATTTAATGTCTTATCACATGACCGCAACGACATGAAGCATTTGTAAACTACTAAATACGGTTTTAACATATTTAATGTCTTATCACATGATTTCAGTGGCATGAAATGTTATTGAGAAATAGCAGTCAACTACTAAATGTGCAACCACAGCTAAGTGCCAACAAAACAGATCATTGGAAAACCATTTGTCGGGACTCGGGGACAAGTTTTAACACAGGAATATAGAAATTTTAGACTTTCAGCAGAAAAAGAATCGAAACATATGCTAATCATATTTTGATACCCTGGATGTTGCTACATATCCCAGAATAGAAGCAAGTACAGGTGTACTGCAAGGTGATGCAGCCAAAGCAAACGTAAGACCAGCTAAATATGTTTGCACCCCTGATACAAGTTCGCATAAGATTATGTCAAAATAAGAAATGAAAGGAATAGGATGAGAAAAAAAACAGTTACAAATTTAACAGGCTAAAGAAACATCAGGATACTGATTTAAATTACCAGAGGGCAAATTAGCTGCTGCTTCACGAGGGTCAAAATCATTGAAGAAAGAGGGAAGCTGTATTTCAATTATCTGCATAATGCATACATCATATGAAACAAAAAATAAGACAAGTATCACTATAAAATCTCTTAGTCATATTGTGCCAATTGTTTAGTTTTTTAAGGGCAAAAGGATGGCTAGAGAGAACTAGAAATACATATTAATTATATATGAGAAAATGTACATGTGTAAAGAAAAGCAAAACTGTACAGGTGGATCAGTTGATGACAAATGTGCCTATTGCTTAGTACGACATCACTTTAGTGCTGAAGATTGTTATGATATGTAAACATCATATAAATCTTAAGAGATAAGTTATAAAATTGAGCTGGATATTATCCTAGCTGATACTATCAGAGAAGAGGAGTTACCTCTAAAAGATTTAATCCCATAATTATCGCTAAGCCTGAAGCAGCCAGTGGAAGACCTTGGCCTACCTGCCCATATGCCTTTCCAGCAAATGCAGCAGCAATGCCCAGGATAGCCAAGGTTGTTGCCAATCCTAATGCAAAAGCAACTGAGTTTCCTATAACCTATGTGTAGAAAAAAAATGTTAGGACACATTCATGCAGATAACTAAAAGATACTGCCAGTTCGAAACGTGTTTCCTTTCAAACTTTTAGTTGCAAATCAATATGTTGTGAATATCCTGCTTAATCTCTAATGAAGTACATTCAACACTTCCCTAATCACAAGAATACAGGGACTTCAAAAAAGAAAGACTGGATACAAAAAAGTAGCAATGATATCTTTTTTTTTAAATACGCATCTTACTGTAAAAGCAAATGTTCCCTTTTTCATCAATAGGTAGGTAAAACTAATTGTACAATGCTTAAGGCTCATATGATTTTTTATTACGAGGAAATCAATAGCAAGAGAATGTTCAATGGCTATTGTAGCATAAACATCTAAATGAACATGTGCTTTGTTCATATCTTCTTTAGCTTATAATGGTGCACAAAGCATCATATATCCTGACTTAAAAGTACAAGAGATATCACCTTGAAGGAAATGGAAACGAAATATTTAATGAGCGATGACATAATAATTGCTAGAAATGTGATCAATATCTGAGTACTCGAAGTATCAAATCTCAGCAAACCCAGTCTTGATAGACACCACTTGTAGGCTTCATCAGGCCACATAACTTATAATATCATGTCCTTATGCATTTTCAGATATTCGATTCCTCCAGTCTGAATATCAGTTATCTTCTTTAATTCTTTCTGATTTAATCCACCCAATATTTCCACCGAAGGATAATAGTTTTATTCTATCATTTATATAATTCCTGTTTTTTTTATTATTTTGCTTCAACAGCCATAAATCTAACATTCCAGAAAGAAGGATACTCAGTCCTCCGAAGTTTTCCAAATTTCCAAAAAAAAGAAAATGGTCCTCCAAACCTTTTCTCAGAATTATTACCTCAGCTCGACCCTTTCCAGAACCAAAAGCTCCTGGAGATAGAGCCAAAAGCGAAAGATTAGGGAATAACTGTATTCACAGATAAGAACAGTAAAGAATATTCTTCCTAGAAACTATAAATTGTACCGATATAGCCTAGTGTCAGCGGTAAAACACTAAGTGTACATGGGGACAAACTTGTAACAAGTCCTGCACCAAAAATTACTGCTAAACTGCAAAGCAATGACATAGTAAACATGATTATGAAAAAAATAATTTTGTGATGGGGCACAATTGATATTTTTTTTCAAAAGAAAATGGAAAAGGAACAGAATTCAACCTAGTAAAACTTAGAGCTGACAACTGATCCTGAACAGCTTCATTAGCTTGCTGTCCAGCTGAGTATAATAGACCACCAAGCCAATCTCCAAGATTTGAGTCAGCCAGAAAAGGAGTAAATATTCCTTCCTGAGAAATTAAAATGGGAATGGATTTTCTAGTTAAGCATTGATAAACATAGGATGTACTCGAAGATAACTATGATCCATTGTATTTCATTTAGTTATAAAATGTGTGGAATATAATAACAGAAATAAAAGGACTGCTTAAAATTAGTTAATATATGATGGAACTTTGCTGTGAGAATTTTTATGTGAAAAAGATGAAATAGTTGGAGATTTTGAACTATATCTTTATCATCCCATGGGAAAAATGTCAAAAATGTAAATATTTGTACCAATGGGAAAGATGGACAATCCAGATAGTTGATTAGGTCATATAATCGAGGATCGAATGAACAAATTCAGAGTTCGATCGGCTAAAATGCTATAGAAAATATCTAAGGAGATAAATATAAAGTATGGCCTAGCATTACCATTCATATACTTTTGTTTAGTTCAACATGTTAGACGACTGTGTAATGGGTGCATTTTCTGGCAGAGAGATGCTATGTTAAAAACGTTGTTGTATTGGCAAAGAGTATGTTGAGTGGACAAGTGGCTGATTTTATTTCTGGCATATATATGTAATATATAGCTTTTTTTTGAGAATCTAAAGGATGGCTACCAAGAGTATGGGTTTAGGGTTTAGGGTTTAGGGTTTAGGGTACGAAAACTGCTTACAGATTCATATAAATATGTAATATTTACATCATATTTGAAATTTTATCATTAATACTATGATAGATGGTTACACAGGGTAATCATCCTTTTCCCTTTCAACAGAAAAATAGGGCCTAAAGCAAGGCTTAGTATTCAGATATTTCTTCATAGAAGGTCCAACACTAGATCCTTTTATCTCCTTTCTCATTCTCTTGCAGGCTTCTAGAGAATGAGACACATAACCTTTCCAATTCTTCACTTCTTTCTTCAACAGATTAAGGGGTGAGTTAGAAGAGGAAAGACAAATATATACATCTGTGAATAAAATAGGATCTTCCCATCAAGTAGAGTGAACCTACACCCTATGGGTTTCTGCAATCTGCCTTGTAGACAAACCTATGACAGACTTGCCTGCCCTATGTTTTTCCAGGTCTTATCATGCCAATGTTGTCCCAAGAATCAATGAACTAGATATTTTGCAACAGAATCCATATAAAGTTAAAGAAAACATGATTTTCTTTTAGATTATGATAATATAGAACTGGATATAGTTTCGTCTCCAATACCATATTTACTAACTTAGCACAAGAAAGTTTTTTTTTAATAGAAAAGAGCATAATTTCACCCAAACATTAGACTTCAAATTCTACAGGCAAACCCCATGCGCTAGATGTAGCATCCCCCCTACTTTCATAGATGTAGATGTTCGTGTGACTCGAACCTGAGATCTCTTAGTCACAAAGGTAGTGTTCATAGAGGTAAATGTTTATCCTTTATTCCCATTGTATTCCCAAAACAATCAAGGTAGAACTGTTATTAGAAATATTATCGCCATTATGAAGATAAAAGATGTGGACAAACAATTTCATGGGGGAGCTAGGACTGAGATGTATATCTGTTTCGGGGATGAAATATTTTGAGCCAACTATTATGGTCCGGATGAACAACTTAAACATTATGCCAAGGTTCTCCTCCTAAGCTCTAAATTACAATAAATGTTAGCATACTCAAAAACCTTGGACAAGTTTCCCTTAGGGTTGTAGTAAATGTATACTCTTCAATGTCATGACTGCATCACATATCTAAGAAAATATTACTTATAGGTCTACCACATAAACGAATCAAGAGACCATCTTGTTCATTTCAAAAGATCATAATCATGCTTGAGAAGCAAATGAAATTCAATAACTATGCATATCCCGCAATCATGTTTTTCTGACTTCAGATGACGCAGAACAGTCACTTTTATTCTCTGGGACAATAATAGCACCAGACAGAAACTAAAAATCTAAGGCAACCGACTTCGAGTTCTCTTACCAAAGCATTATTCATTGTTGAAGCACTGGCAGCATCCACAGCAACCAAACTCCCAACTGAAACCGAACAAAACCCCAGAAAGTAAGCCTCCGATTAATTCCATCACTTTCTCACTTTTCTTTCAGGTCAAAAAAAATCCATCACTTGTTTTCGACATATTCCCCCCAAAATATGGAAAAAAAAAATCACAGTTGAAGAAAGCAAACAGACACCTGCAACAGCTGCTGCTGTCAAAAGTGGCGCTGGTGACAATTTTGGCACCTTAACAGCCAATTTGCGCTCCCTTTCTCTGTCTGAAAAAAGGCTGTAAAACATCAATATTGATTGCAACATAACATATGCGTGACACAGTACGAATGCTCAGTTCAGATTAAAAAGAAAAATAATTGAAAATGGAGAAGGGATGAACAAAGATAGGTACTATTATTATTATCATACGAATACAACGAAAAAAAAAAAGAAAAAAGAGAACTTGCCTGAGAGGTGGAATTGGCATCTAAAGGCTGAGAATTTAATTGGCGCAGAGAGCAGCAATTGGCAGCTGGTGTCCATAACCGCGACCATTTTTTCCCTCTCCCTCTTCTTCTTCTTTCTCTCTCCGATTATAACTTGGAAAAGGAAGATATTTGGAAATGAAAAAAAAAAAAAAACAGGCACGGTGTTCTCGGCGGATCCGCTTCGTCCACGTGACTCCGAAGCATTAGCTCCAATGGAGATGATGGCGGCCCCTAGGGACGATGTGGCTAGTATACACGTGTGGGCACACGCGCTTCGCCGACCCAATGTGATAACGAAATTGTGTATTATAATTAATAAAAGTTAATGATTTTGAGTTTAATTTTCAAAATTAAATTTGATCAAATTTATTTTTTATTTATATTTAAAATATTAAATTAATTAGATACTAATAATATTGGACCCGTGTTAATTGATTTGTACCTAATAAAATTGGAAGGAAGTAAACATTTCTCAAACCCTCCACCTCATTTCTTTTAAAACTAACTATATATTAAAGTTTAACATTTATTGTCATATTCTTAGAAATTTATAGTTTAATTTTTTTATAATGAGTTCCTTTTATTTGTATTTAACTTATATCATCTTACAAATTCCACTTTTCTTATATTCGAGATAAAACTAAAAAAATAGAAAGTACAATTTTGTAGCTAATTTGTGTATTTTTAACATGGGATGCATAACTTAAGTAATTTAAACATATTTTTTAATTTTATCAAAATTTTAGTTTTATTTACTTATTTTCTAATTATGAGTTTATGATTGTTGTATCACAACAAATTGATCATTTAGGTCATGTTTGATTAAAGAATAAAGTGTTAAATAAAGCATTATTCTATTTTTATCATGTTGTGCCTAACCCCCCAAAAAGAACAAACAAAGATAAAAGAGCAAAATTATCATTAAAACAAAAACTAATCTAGCGAATTATGCTTTTTCAAAGATAAACTATTTTTAAAATGTTGGAATAACTTATTTTTTATCCAAACTTCAAAAAAAACATTAAATCCAATAGAATAAGCACCCTCGTCACTTGGATAATTATTCATCTACCATACACTACTTTAGTGAACAGTCTCACCCGATTGCAATTGGATCGCATAATTTGATTATCCATTATATTTTATTCATTATATTTTTAGTCATTTTTTTTATTTTTTATTTATCTTAATATTTTTAACATATAATATTTTTTACTATATTGTATTTTTTATTTAATGTATTTTAAAATACGTATAGAAATCAGACATTTTTTTAAAAATTTTAATCATAGTTCTTTGCCTCTTACAATCAATGGTTTTCATCAGTGTTGTCAGAACCGAACCGGACGACGATCCGGAAAGACTTCCGGGTCAGGTCGGACCGGTTAAACCGGTTAAGCCGGATGGTCGAACCGGATACTATTAAAAAATATTAAATTAAAATATAATTTATAATCTAGATGAAAGAATAACAAATAATATGATTAAGCATGAAAAAAAATAAATTTACTTTCAAATTATAATATTTATGATCAATTAATATTTTATTTGATATGAAATTTATTAATAAAAAATATATCTTAAATAACTATTAATTCAAATACAAATATCAATTAAAGAATTTATTTTATAATTAAAAATAAAAAGAAAAAAAATCAGAATATGTTTAAAAGGTCTAGAATTATGACTATTTTCATATCTCAAAGCCCACTTCCTCTTTTTCCCCAAAGCCCACTTCCCCAAAGCTCAATTTCTCTTTTCTTTTTTCTTTTCTATTATGTTGACCGGCCGGTTTAGTGAAATTAATCGGTTCTAGCGGTTCAACCGGTTTTTTTCCGATTTTTGATCGGTTCTATCCGGTTCAATTCATCATCCGGTTTTTCCATCAAACCAGGACCGGGCTAGGTTCCGGTCGACGGTCGAACCGGTCGGACCGGCCGGTCCGGTCCGGTTCTGACAACACTGCTATTTTCATATCTCAAAGCCCACTTCCTTTTTTTCCCCAAAGCCCACTTCCCCAAAGCCCAATTTCTCTTTTTTTTTTCTTTTCTATTATGTTGAACCGGCCGGTTTAGTGAAATTAACCGGTTCTAGCGGTTCAACCGATTTTTTTCCGGTTCTATCCGGTTCAATTCATCATCCGATTTTTTCATCGAACCAGGACCGGACTAAGTCCCGGTCGACGGTCGAACCGGTCGGACCGACCGGTCCGGTCCGGTTCTGAAAACACTGGTTTTCATCTCACTCCATCAACTCGATAATCCAACCCAACTTAACTATAGTTTGATCAAGTTAGGTCAAAGATCCGTCCACCACACTCAACCATATCAAATTGAACATCAATTTGATGGATATGAGTTGGAAAAATTTACACTCGATGTGATCCACCCTCACCTAATTATTTATTAATGTTTAATACATATTACTGATCTTTTAGTTCAGTTCATTTTGTGTGTTATGATCATATTTTACTTAAAAAACTCATTGAATTAATTTGATCATTTATTGAACTTGATGGTGAAACCTCGTCCAATTCTTGATGGGCCAAGTAGAATCCGACCCGATTTTCTATTATATTTTGTTTATGTCATTTTAATTATTTTCAATATTTTAAAATTTATGTATCTTATTATTTTTAGTACTATTTTTCTTTTAATTACGGACTATTATTCTATCCACTTTTATATTTCGTTTTTTTGTCATGGCAATGATAACAGTTATTCAAAAATTAATTAAATGAAAAAAAATTGAACTTTTCATAAGGTAATTTTTTTTAAAAAAAAAGGAATACTCTTTTTAACAAAGAGGAAGGATATACTCGTATTTACCCATCATATATGCTTTTAACCCCTTAATTTTAACCTTACAAAATAATTGACCGAGTAAATATTGTCTCAATTACCTCCAAGCGGTATTAATTTGTAGACAACTTTTATCATAAAAATGAGAAATCACAAATTCTTAAGGCCATAAGAACAACACAAGAAAGAAGCAACATTCTTAATAGTTAACAAAAACAAATCGAGCCACATGGTGATCAATCCCTATTTGGCATGAAATGGTTGATTCCGGCCTGGAAAACAAATAACGTGTCAATTAAGCGGCATGTGATAATTTTACTTTCATGTAAAATGCGTTTTTTATGCCATAAAAATGTAAAATACAACTTTAATAACGTAGATCACAAGTTCGATGCAAGAACATCATTTGCATGTCTGCTATACCTATTCAGTAGAAGGAAAAGTAGAAAATATAGAATATACATGGGCAAAAGTATAATTTTTTCTCTCACTAATTTATTTTAATGAATTAAATAATATATTTATCAAAAAATAAGTTTGATGATCATAGTTGTTTTGTAATATTCATGACATAATCTATATCGGATCACATGAGTTAATGTTTATTATTTAAGTTAAATTCTTCAACTTCAATTGTTGGGGTATCGAAACTACTAAAATTTAGTTAAATGTATGAAAATATAATTTTCAAAGATATTATAAAATCTTGATAATTGTTCTTCTATATTAAAGTATGATAAATGTTATTTTTAATATTTTTTTCTTAAGTCTTAATAAGGTAAAATGAGGGTAGAAAAATGAAAAATCTAGAAAATTATTGTTTTATTTTCTTGAAGTAGAAATTTAAATTTTGAATCATTTGGGATTTAATTTTATAAATGTTGTAGTTGAATCTAAATGAGAAATAGTTTGTTATTTACAAGTAATATCTTAAGTAAATGAACAATCACCCGAACTCCACTTCTGAGAACTGAAGACTGTCAAGATCCTTCGGTCGCCCGCTGCACCTACGTTCGACCGATTTGACTTGTGCACTTCCTCCATCTTCAACTTCTCTGGCCGCCCACTAAGCACCTCAATCACCTGGACTCCACTTCTGAGAACTGAAGACTGTCAAGATCCTTCGGTCGCCCGCTGCACCTACGTTCGACCGACTTGATCCTTGCCAGCACCTCTGATACACTTGCGGTCCACCACTGATTCCTCCTGAATCCTCTGGGCACCCACCGCTCCGTCGCTACACTTCGTGGAAACCTTCGGGCGTCCGCTCATTTTCACCTGAGATCATCGGACGTCCGTCCTTCCTCTGCCAGTACTTTGGTCGTCCGCTCACTTCCCATGAGATCCTCGGACGCCCCCCGAAGCTTCCTCTGACAGATCCGGACGTCCGCTAATTCCCTTCTGGAACTTCGGACGTCCACTGTCTGCTCCAGACATTCTCTGGACGTCCACTGACTTCCTGTTAGATTCCTCGGACGCCCACTCCTTCTCCTGTCAGACTTACTGGCCGACCGCTCCTGTCTTCCTCAAACCTCGGACGACCTCTGACAAACTCCATCGGTCGTCCGCCAATCCTACGGTCGTCCGATCTTCTACCTTCATCAGCTCAGACAAACTCTTGGGNTAGGCGTCCACTCCTCCTTGGACCGCCCGTTCTCCAACCTTTGGTATTGAAGGTGTTATCTTGAGGTCGCCCATTCCTTAACATCGGGCGACCTCCTCAGTTCAGCCTTTTACTCTGGTCGTCCTTTCTTCTTCACTGGTCGACCGGTTAACCTTTGATCCCTCTTCATATATTCTCCTTCATGCTTCTGCTCCTCTTCACATGTATTCTCCCTTTAATGCTGGTCGACCGCTTCATATGCTTAGGACGACCACTGCACATATGTAGTTCTTCTAATATATATTACGTGTGCACAAGTCGTCCATTCCTTCAACTCAGGTCGACCACTGCTCTGAACTTGAATACATCATGTTATAGAAATCAACTCAACAAGTTCATCAATATAGTCTAAGTTCACTTACAAATTTGTGATCATCAAAACACACTCGGAATCCTAGATTCAACAGACACATGAAAGATATCGGATCAATATACGAGTTACGGGCCGAGAGAGTTCATCACGGGCTGTGACAACTGAGCCATTATGAAGAACCTTATACTCAGGGCCGTGAAGCATTATTACGGCCGGTGAGAGATTGACAGAAAAGTATATTTGCGGAATTTGGTTATTATTTAACGACAAAAAAGAGTCCTATATGATATGAGGCTTTAAAGATGATTTCAAGATAGTTTTGAAGATTTGGAAGAGTTCTTATGAGATTTTCATCACAACCATTGACCGAGAGGCAAATTCAATCGGAAGGCTCACACACGTGGTTGTATCATCTCCAAACCTTAGGAAAGTCCAAGTGGTTGTATCATCTGGACAAAAGGGTATATAAAGATTTCATATTCAACCTTGGAAGGGATGCTAGGAGCCATCAACCAGAACTTTGAAGCAAGAGAATATAAAATTATTCTGAAGTATTGCCAAAGAGGAGTTAAGATCAATACACTCGTTAAAGAGATTGCTTAATGTCCTTCCGACATCCAAAAGAGTATTCCTATGTTGGGATGAACTTATTATGTTTTATTCTTTGTATATATCTTGTTAATGAATTTTATTTTTAAAAGACTGATTAATTAGGTTTATAACATGTATACTTTCTCAGACTTTCGATTATAAGTTTAGTTATTTTCTTTCAAAACATGACAGCTTGAGTTTTATGAGTTTATATTTTGATCACTAACTGCACAGTGTGAACAATTCTATTTGCAATTCATACCATCCTATTGTGATCCGTTAAGGATGTGGTATGGTGTGTTCTGTTAGGTTAACAAATTAAGGGTAATTTAATAGTTTAGGAAGACATTTGAATGTATCCTACGATCAAAATCTAAAGAGTGGAACAATTAAGGAATGCTTGTTAGATTATTCTCATCTGGAAGTTGATTTATCCGTTAAGGAAGGTTATACTAATCGATGTTCTTAATCAATTTGGAAAGTTAACTCTTGAGAAAACTTGTGTATCATGATTTCTATGAGAAAGTGCTAGTTTTATTCCTCATTCTTGTAATCATCAAGGCCCTATTCATTATCCATTAACATTGTAAATAATTATTTTATTTTTTTTCATTTTATGAAGAAACACTAATCTTTAACGCTATGATTGTCTCCTATTAACCTCTGAGTGTAGAAAGTTAACTCTAGTTCCTCGTGAGATCGATAACTCTTTACACTTACTTGAATGGACTAGTGCACTTGCTAGCATGTATTTGCTTGTAATGGATTTTTCGCATCAAATTTTTGGTGTCGTTGTTAGAGAATTAGTTTTTAACTATTCTAATTTTATGTTGCTTTGAGACTTTTCTATTTTCTGCTTTACTTGTGGCTGTGTAGTTTGCACGAAGATAACTCATATCATAGGCCACCAACTATGGAGAAATCAAGCCGAAGCAATCGACGACATACTAGAAGTTCGAGTGATCCATTGAATTTTGATCCAGAGATTGAAAGATTCATTCGTCGATTCAGAAGAGAAGTAGTAATGATTGACAATCAGAACATCAAACATATCGAAGATAATGGAAAAGAATTATAGATGACAATGACGGACTATGTCTCATCGAAATACACAGATGCTAAATCAAGTATCATGCTCCCATCCATCAATGCAAATAATTTTGAGATCAATCCAATGATCGTACGGATGATCCAATCGTCACCAGTTTGGTGAGGCATTTAATGAGAGCCTTCATGATCACTTACACAACTTTTTGAATATTTTGAGCACTTTTAAGTGCAACAATGTTTTTGTAGAAGCTACTCGCTTACGATTATTTTCTTTATCCATACGTGATAAAGCATTTACATGGCTTAAGACACTACCTGCAGGATCAGTGAGGACTTGGGCACAACTAGTCGAGAAATTCATCAACAAATATTGTCTACCTCAGAGGTCATCTAAACTGAGAAACAAACTAAGATCCTTCAGGTAGAAGGATGATGAAACATTATTTGAAGTGTGAGACCGATTCAAGGAATTAATTGCTAGTGTCCCTGATCATCGAATTCCTTTGTGGGAGCTACTAGAGGGCTTGTACAATGGACTTTGCCTGAGCGACAAGGACAAGTTGGATGCATCATCTGGAGGTAGTGTCATGGGTAAAAAGCGACTGGATGAGATTTATGAACTTATCAACGTTGTAGCACTCAACTCTTGGAGGATTAAACGCTCTTTTCAGGAAAGAGGTGCCCATAGCGTGAGCAATGATGGTGTAGTGGCTCAACTAGAGTTATTAAATAAGAAATTCGATATGTTTACGAACACAACAAATCCAAACAACGCAAGTGGAGGAGCAAACAACAATATGAACTGTCTTGAAGGTAATCCCTCTAATGAAAACACGTTTGAAAACACTAACTTTGTTTTCAATTCTTTCGTAAATTAAGTAATAATAAACACATACAATCCAAGTTGAAGCCCAAACTTCTCATGGAGACAAAACTCAGGACATCAACCTCTCGAGTAATCTCGGCAGCCTGGATACCAAAGGAAGCAATCTTAGCCTCTTTAGAATTTACCACATGTTGAAAACAAAAGCAATATGGAGGAGCTAATGAAAAGGTTCATGAAAACAATGGAGACCAAGATAAAGAACAATGATGCATCCATACGAAATTTGGAAATGCAGATAGGACAAAAGTGAAATCCTTGATTGAGCGCACGCTAAGATCTCTCCCAAGCAACACCAAGAAGATCTTGTCATCTCTAGAGACATTGATCGATGAGGAGGTAAAAGTCAAGATAATGACTATAAATTAGAACTATTTTTCTTAAACCTTACCCCTTTAGTTATTTTTTTTAGTCATCATAGAGTCTTTGTCGAGCCATCAAGGCATCTGGTTGTCTTCAAAACACAAATGTTCCACCCTAGCAAAGTTTAAGTCTCAATCACGGACCGTGATGCCCCCATCACGGGTCCTGAGACCCTATATTGTGCCCCATTAATCATCATCATGGCCAGTAACTAGTCTATTTTCACCAGCATTCAAGCCATTACGAGGCGTGATATCATATCACAACCCTTAACATCTCAAGACCCCTATTTAGAGTTCGAGTTAACAAACTGTGACACCTTGTCACGAACTTGGCAGCGAGACCCTTTCCTGACCTTATTTGCGTCACGGACTGTGACTTTCTGTAACAACCCGTAAATTGGAAGTCTAAAACTTTAGTTGATAGTAACGAGCCATGACAGCTAGTCACGGATTCGACAGCGGGATCATCCGCAAGCTATTAGATTGTCACAACCCATAAGTTCTCATGATCACACGTGAGACTTCCTCACTTCACCCAATTAATGACATTTGTCATGAGCCGTGACGAGTAAGAATAACCCTCGTAACCGCCAACCACCCGCATTTAATACCCCACGACAAGAGTCACGATCCACGACACTTCAGTCAAACATCGCATTAATGGCATTAGATGACCATGAGGCCTCGCAACCGCTGTGACACCTTGTAACGCCGAGTTGTGATAGTTCCGACCCCGATTTCCACGAGCCACAACCACCCTCATGACCCACGAAGCGTCCCAATTAACTACATTGACACATCGTAACGCCCCACAACAAAAATCACCGCTCACGATGTAATAAACCAACATTCTAACTCCCCATAACGCCTCGTAACGCCCCATGATGCGACAAGTCATGAAACATTTTAATGGTCTGCACATTTAATACCCCACATCCCCCACATTTTGTCCATTACTTCAATCATCCTTTTCTCTATATGCTGATTCTTTTTACATGATATCCTTCATCTCGTATACCTCCGGCGAAGCTTGTTTCCATCAATAATAACGACTCCATCAACGTCCGATGAACAACTCCGCTACAAGTCACATCCTCCTTTCTTCTTCGACCTCCGACGACCTCAGGTGATCCGAGACGGGGACACATCTGCACAACAAATGTCCGCGCCCTCATCCACAGCATCATCGCCGCACTTTGCAACCATCCACATTGCCGACCATCTTCCCCAACTCCGATGAACAAAGAATCTATCGAACATTGTGGCGCATCACAACTCGTTATCCATGTTACGTGTTGTGAAACAATAGGAAATGTCTTCATCATGGGTGACACAAGTATCACGAGGTGCAATCTCATACGTGACGGGCCATAATTGATGTCACGCCCCGTGACCCTCGACTGTTGTAGCTGATACACCGACCTAACGAGCTGCAACTATCAACGTCAGGGGTCATTGATGCATAGTAGTTTAATCATATTTTTCATATAATTTTAATCTTAGTTTTTCCATTTTGTTAGCATACACATCCATTTTTTATATATTTCACTTATTTTTTATTTTATGGAGTCAGAGTCTACATAACTGGTACTTTTGTAAGTCTATGGCATTTAATGACTCATCGGGAGATGACCACAAAAATTTGGATTAAAATCGGAGTTAAAATCAAGAATACAAACTACTGAGCTTCGGTCATGGCCGTGACAGGCTTGTCACAGGCAGTGACATTAACAAGGAGAAGAATCACGTTTCGGTCACAATATTGACAATTCTGAAACGGGCAGTGACAACATTGGACGAAGGAATGCCGCTTCGGTCACGATCGTGATTTCCATATCATGGGCCTTGATTTCCTGAGAAAAATATTGTTGTCGGTAACGTCTGTGTTGCGGGCGTGATGTGCTGAATCTATTCGATCAGGACCATGATACGTTTGTCACGGGTCGTGACGTATTATGAAGAGATATCAATTGTTCGGTCCACGACCGTGATTTTATGGCAACTATGGACTGTCATATTATTTCTGTAATAGCTAAGGAGATCCTGAAAAATTTTAGAACGAGTACATTAGAGACTGCACTATAGTAGAAGGATACAGTTATGGGAAAAAAAACAGAGAAACATGTGAACAAGAAGAGAAACATATGCCTTCTAACAATCTTTGCTATGAGGCCCAGAACTTGGGGGATAAAAATGTCCTAAACTTAATAGCACAGAAAAATATAGTATAATGAAACAAATATTCAAAAGGCAACCAACAAATGGAAACAAAAATCTGCGCTAACTAGAGGGTTGCAGCACACCTTGGAAAAAATTCATCCAAATGCAATAAGAAAAAAACTCAATGAACATTATTAAAGGTGATTAACCTTATAAAATTACTAAATAAATATTCATATGGCATCAACTGAAAACCTAAGAATCTCTAGAAGCAAGTAATGCAGCATACCTTGGACAAACTGTGTAAGTCAGCAAGTCAAATAGGCACTGAAACAAACATCACAACAAAGCAACAAGAGGGTAGTGATACAGGAACACTAGCAAAGCAAGAGGCTGCAGTTGAGAAATTTTCAAAAGTTCTGGCTGCCATGCATATACCATGATAGAATCATCAAACCTGTAAATGATTAATGTATGAATATTCAGAAGTTTTCAGCGGCGTCTCCAAGCATTAATGACAATGACACCCTTTTGGTTTAGGATCTAGAAAACCAAAAAGGATTTTGTTGACACAACAACATGTCAGAAGAATATCTTTTTTTTTACCTCGCATGCCTACTGACACAAAATATAATTATAGAAAGGGAAAATGTTTCAGTAAAGCAAACAAGAAAAAAAATATGAATTAATCAAAGGGATCAAATAATAATGGTGTTGCTAAAATTTTTAGAGCGAAGAAGAATATATGGCAGCAATGGACTAAGCAATCAGAAGGAAAAAGAATTTATAGCTCAACATGTCAATATTATATACTAGGATGAACACCTTTGGTGCACATTGATTACAAAATGCTAAGTGCGTAGAATGAAATGATGGGGCAGAAGCCTTTATGGAGTTAGAAAACTTTCTAACCAAGTTTGAAGGTAAGCAATATAAAATTTATTAGACATTTTAATTTTTTTATGGGAAGCAAATAGAGAGAATGATAACCTATTCGTCGGGCTGGTAGAAGAGCAGTTTTTATTTGACGAACAAAATAACATGTGAGCATACCCCGCAAACCAGTATGTGTTATGTAAAATAGACGAGAGAGAGATCAACACAGAGAAGACATACGGATTTACGAGGTTCACCCTTAACTGGGCTACGTCCTCGGGCGGCGGCTAGAGTTGTTTCTTTGATGTGGAAAAACAACAGATGATACAAGATACAGAATAACTCAAATCCTAGGGAGTTTATATATGGACTCCCAATACAAAATAGAAAACATAAGCTCTAAGGTTGTCTAGGTTTCGGGGGCTCC
>LTAE01006197.1:3653-26103 GCA_001647135.1 Pontederia paniculata
TCAAGATCATCTCAGAGGAAAAACAACATTAAGAACACATATCATATTCAAAAGGAACAATTTATAAAATCATCCAATCAATATTAGGGTTCACAAATTCTCTAAAACGAAATACTCGCGAATAAAATCGTTCATAACTAAACAAAATAAGAAGTTCAGAGAATAAGAATTATAAGAAACTACAAAGGACAAAGTCGAACAACCTTCAAGTGAATGCACCGTTCTTCCTTCAATCTAGCAGCCTCTAGCCTTCGTCTTCTCCTCTCCAATGGTTGGATCAATTCCCAGCCTTCGTTCTCTAGATCTCTGGATAGAATCTGGAAATATGATCTGAGTTCTGCACCTCCAAGATTCCAAGCGTCCAAAAGATTATCCAGGATCCCCTCTCTGGTTGCAAACGAAATTCTTTTATACCTAGGGTTTCTTGAGAGTTAGATCAACATTACATATGAACCCTTGGATCAAATCTGCTCCTCCATCAACAGTGATGATGAGAGTCCAGTAAAAGTTAATCAAATCCTCAGAAATAAGATAGAATCCAATCATTAAAGTCTTCAATCAAATCCCAAACTTCCTGGCCGTTAAATAATCTCGGAATCGCGAAAATATCAAATTGCGCAACTTCATCACGGCCCGTGACAGAATGTCACAGCTCGTAAGTATATGAATCTTCATTCTGGTCTTCATCTTCACGGCTTGTGATGGATCATCACGGCCCATAAATCGTGAACAGTCGATATCTGTCGAGGCGATTTTTCCAACTTACGGCCGTGACAGATTATCACGGCCCGTTACTCGTGCTCTGGCTAGATGTTTCGAGGCGGCTTCTTTTACTTACAACCCTTGATGAAACACCACGGCCCGTAACGTCTCGCTGTAGCTTCGGCAATCATCGTGATATGGTCTTACGCCTTGTTACATGCTTCATAACGGCCCGTAACTATCCATAACGACCCGTGATGCATTGAATCGAAGTTGCATTGCATTCGGCCAAGGTCGTGATAGAATGTTGCAGTCACCTTCTTCGTTATGGCTCATTATACTCCATAACGACCCGTGACGTCTGAGTTGAACTTTCAATGCCCTTGATAAGTCGCGTGTAATGGCTCGTGACGGCTGCTTTTGCTGCTTTTATACCTTCATCACGGCTCGTAATGAACTGTCACGGCCCGTAATGAATACTTGAAATTGTTTTTCTCCCGTTAAAAGCATGCTTTTGTGAACTAATTCCAAAACTTATCCTTTTCAACTGATTTTCTGCAAAATAGTCACCAACAAGAGTAGAATCATGACTCGAAATAATTTAAACAAATAATGAATAAAATAGATGCATGCAATGCCAAAATGACTCAAAATCATGCCTAATGTAGGCATTAAAATATGTTATAAAATGCATGCATCAATACGTAAACTAGTATCCTCGAAGTCAAACTCTTTGACTTTTGGGGAATAGATTATACCAGACCATTCCCAACATCTGGAAGATTCAAGTACCTACTTGTAGCTGTTGACTATGTGTCAAAGTGGACTGAGGATATTCCAACCATGCATTGTGATGTTGCCTCTATCCGGAACATTTTTGAAAAGTCATCTTCCCATAATTTGGAATTCCTAAGACAATTATCACCTTTGGTGGAAGACACTTCGCTGAAAGAAAGTTCAAAAACATGCTCTGTAAATATGGGATCGATCACAGGGTAGCAACTACTTATCACCCATAGATGAGAGGCCAAGTGGAGGTGTCAAATCGACAGATAAAGACCATACCGGAGAAGATCGTTCCGAAGTCTAGGAAAGATTGGCCGTCAAAACTAGATGAGGCCTTATGGGCAATACCGAACAACCTTCAAGAAAGCTTTTGGAGTCACACCTTACCAGCTAGTATATGGAAAATCTTACCTGTGGAGATGGACTATAAGACATACTAGGCTATTAAACAATTACACTTGGACATGAAGTTGGTCGGAGATAATCACAACTTGTAACTAGAATTAGAACTCGACTCCAAGCTTATGAAAATGCTAAGATCTATAAGGAAAGAACTAAGGCTTGCACTATCAGCGTATTCTGAACAAGTGTATTCAAGTCGGAGGACAAGTTCTCCTCTTCAACTCGAGTTTAGAAATCTTTCCTGAAAAACTCAAGTCTCGATGGACCGGTCCCTATATAGTTCAAATGATATTCGATTACGGAGCAGTAGAACTAATCTTGAAGAAATGGCATGTGTTTAAAGTGAACAGTCATCGACTTAAGACATATCAACCAGGGATAATACCACTTGAAAAGGAAACCGTCACATTTGAACCAGCCACAACGTTGTGAACACACATGAACGTATAGTCAAGGACATTAAATAGTGACACTTATTTGGAGGCAATCCAGACTAACATTTAATAAATTATTTGTTCTTTGTTTGTGTAATTCTCAGGGTGCCAAATTTGATGAGGATGTCACCAGCGAGTTGCAGAGCTGTGAATGAATCTGGAACCTCCTATACATTGGGCAGGAGTTTCTAGTTTTCCTGCCCACCAACACTTTGTGGAAAATTGCCACCTAAGGAGACCATCCGATACTTTTATTCTCTCTCTCTCCTCCCACTATCTCCTCGTCACCGACTCTACATATTCACCGCCTCACTCTTCTAACCAATCGCCACCTTCGTCTATCACCATTTATGGTCGTTACAAGAGAGCAGGCTAAAGTGAAATCATGGAGGCCAAAACCTAAGGGAAAGCAAGGAACGACGCTACCAACCCGCTCATCATTGACGTAGATGTTCGACCACCAAGTCATCTGCTCCCGCACCTTCGCCCATAAGACCCTACGCGAGAACACCGTTGTTAGCTGCACCAGCACCACATCTCATCCTTGAGGTACGACCACTTTAGACCATCCTTCCTCTTAAGTCTCTAGGAAAGATGACGAAAGCAAAGGCCACTGCAAGCCACCAAAATCTACACCTGCGACTTCTGACGCTCCAACTCCAACGCCACAACCAGCACCGACCGAGCCGACGAAATGGAAAATGGTAGCCAAGAAGGCGATAGGGACCACTGCGACCACGACAAAAGCCCTAAGTCTGGAGAGACGCTGAACCCTTCCATAAGTTTCTGAAGCACCAAAAGCTACATCACCACAACCAACAACGCAACCCGAAGCTAAAGACATCCCCACACCATCCACGAAAAAAAGGGAAGGATCCTGAGAAACCACCGTCGAAGAAGACTAATAAGGCGTTAGAAAAGGAAGCTGCAGAGATGTCTGAGCCAACAAAAGAACTAGAGGATGAGGTCGACCATCAACCCTTGGAAGCACGAGCGTGAAAGAAGAAGCCTGTAGCAGATCAAGCCGCTCAACCCACTGAAGCCTCTGCACCAGCTCAAGCGACGAAACTAGCTCCTAAGAATGCATCCACTGTTGTTCCCCCAAAACCCAAAAAGAAGATTGCACCGATGGAATCCCAGACGAAGAAGCGCCCACAACCTCCACCTGAAGAAGAGGAGGAAGAAGATATTGACCTACAACCCTTAGTCATGAAGCCACGCAAGCGTAGCAAGGGATGCCACAAGAGGCTGCGATTGAAGGAGAAGAACCCACCACAAAGGAGATCCAAAAACCATTAGTAGAACAAGTACAAAAGAAGCACCTGAGTCAGAAGAACTAGCACTATCACAACCCAGCACCACAGAAGAAACACTAGAGGATTCACCACCCTCGGAAACTCCTGTGGTCACATCTCCGCAACCACAAGACAATCTAGTTGTCACACCTGAGTAGTCAGCGGACGCAGAAGAGGAAACCGATAAGGAGGCCAAACCTGAGGATCAACCTGACCTCCCAACTCCCGAAGAAGCACCTACTGACACGACTGAGCCCATCAACGACAATTTACTCCAATTCCTAGCCCAACTCGAGTTCTGCGACGAGCAACAACGTTGATTATACGAGAAGTTCGACACCCGGGAGATCCTCACAACACGATACCGGATACCGAAGCCCTCAAGAAACTTGGCCTGCTCGACGACATGACCAGACAACTAAAGAAAATGGGTAGTGATAGGTTTTTTTGCTCCTGGCCTACTTATGAGTACGTTGTTTTTGAATTCCTGATTTCTTTGGATGTTGCGGTACACTGAAGATGATCTTTGCCTTAACTGCTGCTTGTTCAATAAAGAGTTCTATTGGAGTTAATGAGTTATGTGTAGTCTATGGATTCCCTACTGAGACCGTACAGAAGAAAAACACAAGCTATAAAGGTGTTGAAGTTTGCAAATGGACTACAAAGAGAATTGATATGTACTCCGACAGGCAAAATCATCATCCTTTCATAACCCAACTATCATATATCTTTCAAAAGGTATTGGCCAACACACTGTTTGGGAGATACAATACTAAAGCTAACGTTCGTGAAGCTGAAATGTACATGATTTGGGGATTCTTGAAGGGAAAGAAAGTTAATGTTTCTAGAATTCATCTCTCAATTGGCCATGAGTGAGAAATGATTTATTGTAATAGTTGGCCTCCCTTGCTCCCTCGCCGAGAGATGCAAGGCCGACTTTCTACGTTGGCGCAATCAAAGGAGCAACAAACGTTGAATTATCTTTGATGCTTAGCATGAAGATCATAGAAATTTGAGATGGGGACTATGTTCTAGTGTACAAAGGGATACATCCACTGTGCTACCTAATCCGACACTTACTGATATTAGTAAAGGCAAGAACTGGACCCTTCTCACACCTGAGCCAAGTGCCCCTCACAACATCGCAGTCACTGTAAAGAAGATATCTGCACCTGACACCACAGTAGTGGACCTCTTATTTCCATGTGAATGAACTACTTGCAGAAGAACATAAGCATTCCGCACTCCTCGAAGCTATTATCATCCAGAACAAGGATCTCAAGGAGGAGCACTACCGACTCAAGAAGGGCCTACTGAGCAAGCTTGAAGAAATGAACGTGGAATATGAGTGGGATGACAAGAGGTCCAAAGCTGAACCATCCTCAACATGAACGAATACTTTCCCGACTTAACTTCAACATTGAAGACAATGTTGGGGTTAAGTCTGGAGAGGCCATGGTATGATCACATATACCATGTTTTTTGATGCATAGTAATTTAGTCATGTTTTGCATATCCTTTTCATATTAATTTTTATGCATTCAATTGCATACACATCCATTTTATATATTTTTCACTTATTTTTTATTTTATGGAGTCAAAGTCTACATAACTGGTATTTTTGTATGTTCAGGGCACTTAATGACTCATCGTGAGAAGGCCACCAAAATCTTGACAAAAATCAGAGTTAGAATAAAAAATGCAGAAGTATTGAGCTTCGGTCACGGCCGTGACAAGCTTGTCACCGGTTGTGACATTATCAAGGAAAAGAATCACGTTTTGATCAAGGCCATGACAATTCTGTCATCGGACGTGACAACATTGGACGAAGGAACATCGCTTAAGTCACGACAGTGATCCCAACTAACGGGCCGTGACTTCCTGAAAGAAATATTATTGTCGGTCACGTCCCTGTCGTAAGCATGACGCGCTGAATCTGTTCGGTCACGATTGTGATACCCTTGTCACGGGTCATGACGTATTATGAAGAGAAAATCAATTGTTCGGTCATAGCCGTGATTTCCATATCACGGGCCGTGATGCATCTGCGGCCATTACATTACTGTTCGGTCACGATCGTGACTTCTTTGTCACGGGTCGTGACGTACACAGCGTATACAACCAACCTTTGATCACGATCATAACATTTTGTCATGATCAGTGACAATATACATCACGTGTGATCACATGCCATTTCAAGTTGATTTTCGACGATCCAGTTTTATTATGAAGTTTAATCTTTCCTCGACTATTTCCCTGAACTTTAGGATTCTTCCTACCTATAAATAGCCCCCAAAACCTCATTTGAGGGAATGCTTCAAGCATGGGAGAACTTAAAGAAGGAGAAGACGAAGTGTTGTAGGATTCTAGAGATGATCGTCACTAAAAGGTGTAAAATTTCTATAATTAATTTATTGTTGTATATTCTTCTCCTATTTGTACAAGAGAATGAACTCCCATGTATTTTATTAGTCTTTTTGGAGATTTTTATTGTAAAAGGAAAACCTGGAGAAATCCTAGTTTTTATATAAAATTTATTTCCCCAATTTTTATGCGTATGTCATGATGTGTGTACTGCTTCTCATGCTTTCTATGATGTTATAATCTGTTAGCATTCTGCAGAGGAATAGAAAATCTTGATTTCATATGTATTCCTACATTGATTCATGATTATCTTTAGTCAATCATGTCATACCACATTCAGTATCATCCTAGGAGAGGAATACTAGGTGTGAGGTCTTTGAGATTGTCATCCTGGAAGAGGAACAATCAATAGTTTAGGGATTACATATCATTGTATCTCAAAATCTTAATCGATTAGATTATTATGTTGGAGAAGAGCAATATAATTTATATGTTTGAGGTAGTTGATGTATCGTGGAGAGGACATTAGATTTTAGGTAAACCTTAATTCTCTTAAGAATTGGTGGATTTAAATCTTACTCTTTTAGGTCTGATTTTTCCCTACTTATTCATCCGAGTCTAGTGCTTGATGTCATCATTCTGACGCTTATTGATCATATAATTATCATTTACTTTTAATTTCTTCTTAAACATATCTTTTCCAAAATAAATGTACCCCTTTCCTTAGTTTAGTGAATAAACTTTAGGATAACAATTTCCTTGTGGGATCAACACACTACTCATTCTTTATTACTCGATACGACTAGTGCACTTGCTAGTGATTTACATGTATATTTAGCACGCATCAAGTTTTTGATGCCGTCGACGGAAAATTTGTTTTATCCTAATTTGATTACATTGAACTATGTGAGAGTTATTTATACTTTTCACAAAACTACATAATCCCTTGTGATATTTTTTAGGCAAATTTGAAGCACAAGGAGGCACATATTCTGGACAGTAATATAAAAGTAACCAGATCCTGAGTCACAAATTTGAGAGTGGAGTTACAATTTGCTACAGAAATCGAGAGAACGATTAGAAGGCTAAGAAGAGAAAGAAAGATGGCTCACGAACAAGTTGTTGTTGCCCCAAATGCTGAGACGACCATGAGGGACTATGTATCCTCTAAATACAAAAATGATGAATTCAGTGTGTGTAGGAACTAGACGGCACCAAGAGAGGGGGGGGGGGTGAATTGGTGTATTAAAAATTTTGGCTCTAAACTATATTAGTGAAGCATAAACAATTAAAGAACAATTGCAAGTAAAGTTAAATGCAAAGTAAGAAACAAACACAACAAGTTTGTTGACGAGGTTCAGGGAGAAAACCTCTTGAAGGACAAGGAGAAAACCTTTTACAATATTGAGCTCAACACTTGAAAACTCAATCAACTCCCTTTTATTCTATATTCTCACAAGAATGCTCTCAAAGGGAGGAACTAAAGCTTCTCTCTTAAGCTCACAAGTTCTTAGAAATCAATTGACGAAATTTAGTTCCCAAACTCTTGGGACTTAGCTTTATACTCAACTCTCTCTCACAATAACTAGCTATTGAAGAAAGTATTTCCCTTTTCACCTGCCCCTCAGTCGACCACTTCTTCTCTTCAGGCGACCATTGCTCTGGTGAATTCAATCTTCGGTGGTCCACAGTCTTCTTCAGATGTTCGAAGTCGCGAGCTTCAGCCTTAGTTCATTTGCATAGCTTCCATATGTCGTCCACTGCTTCTTCCTGAATAAATTGGGCGACCCTTGCTTCATCTAAGTTTCTATGTCAAGCTCCTTCGGTCGCCCACTGATTATACATGAATCCTTTGGATGACTTTTCTTGACATAAACACTTTTCTTCAACCATTCTTCAGTCGTCCATTGCTGCTGCTTAGAAACTTCGGATGACCACTGCTTGGCTCCTGCCTTTGGTTGACATATTCAAGTCTGCTCTAGTCGCCCACTGATTTCGCTCATAGACTTCGGATGATGTAACTTGCCTTTGTCAGTTTCCTTCAAGCTTACTTATGTCGTCCACTGATTTTCCATGAATACATTGAGCAACCACTGCTTTTCTTCTGAACTCCTTTGGTCGTCCACAAATTCTATACTGATTACTTTGGACGACCTTCGCTTCTTCGTCTGACGTACTTAGGCCTCCCGATGATTCGGTGCTGAATACTTCGGGAGTCCTTTCTTCGTCCTCTATAGCTTCTTCGGTCAGCCACTCATTCCACACTGAGTACTTTGGATGACCTCTTCTCTTCTTCTGATATACTTCGGTCATCCACTGATTCTTCTCAGCTACACCGGACGACCTCTTCTTTTGTTCTGACATACTTTGGTCGTCCACTGATTCTGCTCAGCTACACCGGACGACCTCTTCTATTCTTCTGACATACTTTGATCGTGCACTGATTCCACTTAGTTATATTGGATGACCTCTTTTTCTTCCTCTAAACTTCTTCGGTCGTCCATTGATTTCACACAAATACATTGGACGATCTTTCTTGACTTCACTATTACTTATGCACTCCTTTGGTCGTCCACTGATTCTACACTGAATGCTTCGGACGACCTTTCCTCTTCTACTAAAGTGCTTCGATCGTCCACTGATCTCATACTGAATGCTTTGGACGACCTCAGTTGCCTTCATTTCAAAAACATCTTTACTCTAACCTTTCATACGGCATCCATTGAACCCTGGAGCGCCTGTTCCTTCATCTGTTGTATTGTTGACCTCGAACCTTTGGTGGCCCACTGACTTCACTCGTACACATCGGGCGACCTTTCCTTCTCAAGTCTATCTTCGGTCGTCTAGTCTTCATCTTTGGTCGAGCTTTTAGTACTTTTCTTCATATCTTCAGTTCTCCGCACCTTACTTCGGTCGGTCTCTTCAAATTCTTAGGACGACCGCTCCATACTTAGAATTTTTATCTACTCTTGTATGTACATAGGTCGTCGGTTCCTCAATCTTTGGATGACCTATTATTCACTGAAGCAAAAACCCTATCTCCTTCACATATGAACTCGAAAATTATTAGTATCACTAAGCTTCCTCATCAATTTGTGATAATCAAAACAATCTTGTGATCTTAGATTCAACAATCTCCCCTTTTTGATGATTACAAATTACTGAGAAGTGACTTAGGGTTAGTTTCAAAAGAAAATCCAAGTACAATTTCAACTAACTAGGTTTACTCCCATTAAATCATATATCTTCCATTTTCAAGCATTTCTCCCCCTTGATACATGCATATTAATGAAATTCAACTTCAAGAACATTATGCATTGAACTTAAAAGTCATCACTGAAAGTCACACTTAAGTAAATATCATTGCACAACAGGTTCAAAAACCATAATTATCACATTTCTGAAATACATAATATCATACATCAGGAACATTCAAATTCAGAATGTTTCAGTTTTGAAAAGAACATAAACACATGCAAACAAATTTTGTCTATAATATAGAGTTATCTATCTATTTCTTCTCGTCCTTATTCTTCTTCCTTCTGAAGCTTTTTCCAAACTTCTTTTCAAGATGAGGAGCAGTTAAAGAAGAGATGCTTTTATTTTTGCTCTTAGTTGCATCCTTGAGTGCATTCTATTTCTTCAGTGGGGAAATCTTCTTCCATAACTTTGTTAGCAATCTCTTCTATTATTTTATTTGCTAATTCCTTTATCAGACTGTTAAGATCAATATCTTACATCATTTTCAGGACTTCCTCATCTTCTCCTTGCATGACAACTGTTTATTGTATCTTATCTCCCCCCGAGTGTGTTACCATATCCTGTGCTTATACTTCTATTCTTTCTCCTCCTTCTCCTTGTTGGACAACTTCTTCTTCTTGAAGTCTAACATTCTCTACTTCAGCAATGTTATCTTCATTTCTTTGGCCAGTATCTTCTACTTGATGTCTGACATCTTCTACTTCAGCAAGATTGTTTTCTATGGCATCATCTTTCTCTGCATCATAAATGTTTTGGCCATCATCTCCAACATCCTCATTTCCTTCAGCATCTTCTCCATCATCATCTCCACCATCGTCACTCCTCCTCTAATTTCTTTCTCCCCCTTTGTAGTCATCATAAGGGCGATATTCGGTTACATTAGGGTTGTGCCCTGCAACTCTCATAAAATCCTCCATTTGGCGCCAATGATAATTGGAGTAAACACGATTAAGAAGCATATCCTTACTTAGCTCATCAACTTTATTTTTTCGTTCACTGATGTTCTTCAACAAGTCGAGAGCTTGACTTAGCTGGCTAGTTAAAGTATCCACTTTTCTACACATTGAGTCCCATTCTTCTCGACTTGGGGGTCATGTGGAAGAGGAGGAAGCAGCTACAGCCGAAGATGTCCATACTTCCTTATGGGTTTTCTTGGGGACTCTAGCTGCAGGGGTGATCCTAGTGTCTTCAGATCCTTGATGCTCAGATTCAGGAGGTAGCTCACTGTCCTGAGGAGTGTCCTTGGTCAAACCTTTTCTAGTTAAGGTGGAGAAGGATATTTTATCAGCACGAGTAAAGTGAAGGACAAGTTCTGTTCAGCAAATTTAAGTTTTGGAAGGGTTTTGCAGATCATGAAGGTTATGAGGCTACCGAAATACAGATGGGCACCCTTAGTCCATTAAGAATGAACTTTTTCTTTGGTTTTTATTAACTGGTGCATGAGAAGATTTCCTAGGAAGATACGAGGGACTTTAGGATCAACAAGATGGGCAAGAACAACTAAGTCAAGTAGATCTACTCCTATATAATCACCAACCCTTGAAAGAACTACATGGGTGATTATGTGATGGATGACTTTCATATTGGGGCTTAGGTGCTTGTGAAAGGATCCTTGAGCGAAGGTGTCTACTCTTCCTCCACTCACAACTAGTCGAGCTTGATTTTGAGTGTATGAGGTGAGAGGCCAATGCATGGGAGCAAGGTTGATGTGTGGATAACTGGGAGTGGATTTCATTCAATTTAGACTCAGTTATTTTGAACTGTCTTCCTTGCAAATAGGACTTGATTTCTAGATGGGTGGCATCATAGGTTACATTAGCATAGAAATGTTTGATGACATAAGGATAGACTAGATCAGTAAGATCAAGAAATTTGAGCCAACTACATTGCTCGAAAGTTTCTTTAAGACCAGGGAGTTGAAGACCTTCCCAATCAATGGAATGTCGTGGTTCAATTATTCTTTGGTCATTATATAGAAGTTGATATTCGGTCAGGACAATTTCACTAATGAACCTAGGATGAAAGAAAGGTTTTTCAGGTGATTGAGTGGTTTCTTGGGTCTTAGGTGACTTGACTGCTTGAGGAGAAGCTTCTCCTCTATCTACCTTGTTTTGAGGCTGTGGTTGCGCTGATTGGTCTTCGATTGAAAGAGGAGTTTGTGAAGATGAATCTTCTATTTGTTTTCTTTCTGAGGGTCTTTGTTTTTGGGGCCACTCTCTTGGTAGGGGACATGATGCAAGTGAGTGAAGAGAAGGATACTCTAAGGTAAATCAACAAATATTTGGATTGCACAGAGGTCGAATCGAACAGAAGCTATGAATTAGGAGCTTGAGATCAAAAGAACTAGTGCAAGAAGGACTTAGAGTAGTGAAACAAGTCAAAAAGATTTGATCTTGTAAGAAATGAAACATTCACATCACGAAATCTAGGTCAACAATGCACATAGATGATGTTTTAGGTTTACCTAGTTGTTTGAATCCTTGTTTGAGAAGACTTTGATCACTTTCAGGACAGTGAAGAACACGAGAGATTTGAAGTTTGCTCGGAGTGGAAAAGAGCGAAAGAACACAAAAGGTCGCCCTTTGAGAATAATCCAATGATGGAGACAGTTAAGGATAGCCCACTATATATAGTGTTCGCAACGTCGGTCGCCTAAAGGAAATTATAGGTCGAATGAAGTAGCATGAATTTTGTGTTACTTGCACAGTGTTCGTCTATGACATTAGTGGACGCCCTATGTTCGAACTAGGCTTGAGTTATGATCCAACTTAGGTCGTTCGAAGTATAAACACCGGACGTCCGAACTTCGGGATGTCATTATGGCTTTTCAAACATAGGTCGCCTTAGTTTATGAGTGGTCGACCGAAACTTGATACATTACTTATATCGGTCGCCCGAAGATTAACAAAGGGCGCCCGATGCTCATGATCACTAGATATCAACAATGTTTCGGACGCTCGAAATATATGGAGTGGACGTCCGAAGTCTGTGACCAAACTGATACTTAAAAATCTATCATTTACTACTTGAGATACTCTACAATTCCATTTATAGGGTGGACATCTACAAGAAGAAGGAGAACAACCATAAGATAAAATAGATGAGCATCATGTATGTGTTGTGCAACACAATTAATTTACAACTCCATTGATCACTGATACTTGAATAGACAAGTCACCAATAAGCTGAGTTATTCATTAGATTCCTAAGTCCAACATCCCAATTTCTCTCTTTAGCATATTAAATTTGTCTTCTCCCAAGGGTTTTATAAATATATTAGCTAATTGTCTCGCAGTTGGGACATGCTCTATAGAGATGGTTTTGTGTGATACATGTTCTCGAATGAAATGATATCTTAAATTAATGTGCTTAGTTCTGGAATGTTGTACAAGATTTTTAGTCATCTCTATTGCACTGGTATTATCATACTTTAATGGCATAGTTTCACATGTTATGCCATAGTCCAGAAGTTGTTGTTTCATCCATAACAATTGTGCAAAAAAACTTCCAGTAGCTATGTATTCAACTTCAACTGTGGAAAGAACAATTGAATTTTGCTTATTGCTGGCCCAAGATATTAATGAGCTACTAGGGAAATAACACACCACTAGTTCTCTTTTTATCTACTCTACATCCAGCAAAGTCCGAATCAGTGTAGGCATGAAGATCAAATAGATAATTCCTATCATACCATAATCCTAGATTGAGAGTGTTCTTAAGGTATCTCAGAATTCTTTTGGTGACAACTAAATGATATTATTTAGGATTGGCTTGAAACCTAGCACATAGGCACACACTAAATATTAGTATAGGAGACTTCCAATCATATCTCTGTATAGTTTCTAATCTACACTTTTGCCTCTTTCGTCACCATCAAGTTCAGTGAGAGTACTCATAGGAGTGGAGCTGAGCTTGCAATCGTCCATTCCAAATCTTTTAAGCAGCTCCTTTGTAAACTTTCCTTGAGTTAAGAAAATTCCATCCTTAGATTTATTTACATGGAAACCAAGAAAGTAAGTTAGCTCTCCTACTAGACTCATCTCAAATTCATTGGGAATGAGAGTTTCAAATTCTTTACACATTTGAAAATTTGTGGATCCATAAATGATAGCATCCACATATATATGCACAACTAAAATATGTTTCCCAAGATGTGTCAAGAATAGATTTGTGTCTAATTTTCCTTTTAAAAAATTATTTTCAAGAAGAAATGAGCTCGATCTCTCATACCAAGCTCTAGGAGCTTGTTTTAACCCATATAGTGTCTTAGAGAGCTTAAACACATGTACCGGGTGTTTTGAGCTCTCAAAACCTAGACGTTGTTCAACTTTCTCATTTATATATCCATTTAGAAAAGCTGACTTGACATCCATCTGAAATAATTTCAAATTCCTGACGCAAGCAAATGCTAAAAGAATCCGAATTGCTTCCAAATGAGCAACTGGTGCAAAAGTCTCATCAAAGTCAATCCCTTCAACTTGAGAGTAACCTTTTGCAACAAGTCTAGCCTTGTTTCTCACAACAACTCCAGTCTCATCTAGTTTGTTTCTAAACACCCATTTGGATCCAACTATAGGATGATCCTTAGGTCTTTTAACCAAATGCCAAACTTGATTTCTCTCAAAGTTGTTCAGCTCCTCATGCATGACATTTATCCAATTTGGATCCTCTAAACCATCATCTATAATTTTGAGTTCTATTTTAGATAAGAAGGCAGAGAAAACACAAAAGTTTTTTAATGATTTCCTTCTTCTTACACCTTCATTTATGTCATCAATAATATTATCTAAAGGGTGTGAGGGAACTTGTCTCCAATCTCTATGCTCAATAGAAGGCAATTCTACCCCTATCTCAATTTCTTGTGGGTTTTCCTCATTCACAACATCATTTTCAGCATCTATGGTTTCACATGGGTTGAGCATCCTTTCCTTATGTGTAAGCTCATCTAGGTCATGATCATCCTTATTGTCCTTATTGGAGATCTTAACATTTTCAAGTTGATCAATGACATTGTCAATTTCATTGAAGGTGACATGTATTGATTCCTCAACTACTAGTGTTCTCTTATTATACACTCTATAGGCTTTGCTAGAGTTTGAGTATCCTAGAATAATTGCATCATCACTCTTTTCATCAAATTTTCCTAGCTTATCTAAGGTTCTCAAAACGAAGCATTTACAAACAAATACTTTAAAGTATGAGATATTTGGTCTTTTATCATGTAACATTTCAAAACAAGTTTTCTTTTCTAGAGGGACTAACCAATATCCTATTTTGAATGTAACATGAGGTATTAACAGCCTCTGCCCAAAAATATTTGGGCAACTTGCTCTCACTTAGAGTCCTATTCTTCCTCTCAACAACTCCATTTTGCTGTGGAGTTCTTGGTGTCGAGAATTGATGAAGAATTCCATTATTCTCACAGAATTCTTCAAATTTGAAATTCTCAAATTCACCTCCATGATCACTCCGGATCTTGGGGATTTTCATATTGAGTTCATTTTAAACTCTTTTTGTAGAAACAACAAACATATCAAAAGTTTCATGCTTATGCGCAAGAAACAAAGCCCCAGTGAATCTAGAAAAATCATCTACAGTCATACACACATATTTCTTACCACCAAGATTAGTGGTACAAATTAGTCAAAACAAATCAAGATGTATTAATTGCAGCGGTCTATTAGTAGATATCTCATTTTTTGATTTGAAAGATGCTCTATGTTGTTTGCCCAATTGACATGAAGAACAAATAACATTTTTTTCAAATTTAGTTTTGGGAAAACCTCTAGCAAGATTATGTTTTACTAATTTATGCATGGCCTTATAGTTTAAATGTCCTAGTCTTCTATACCATAGTTTTATTTCATCATGCATAACATTTAAGCATTTGTGGTTATGCAAATCATCAAAGTCAATCACATAAACATTTTGATGCCTAACTCCCATATGCAAAACCTTTTCATTCTTATCACATATCAAGCATTTATTTTTGTTCAAATTTAACAATGTAATCTTTATCACAGAGTTGACTAATGCTTACTAAGTTACGTTTTAAATTTTCTACTAACCATTAACTTCAATGCCGAGTTTTCCAATGTTACCTTTACCAAGGATTTTCCCTTGGTTGTTATACCCAAAGGTGACTTTTCCACCTTGTGTTCTTGTTATGCTCAGGAAATTTTCTTCATTCCTAGTCATATGTCTTGAACAACCATTGTCAAGGTACCATCTTGTTGATTTTCCTTTGCTCCTTTTGGTACACTAAAAGAACAACATAGAATTTATATTTTTGGTACCCAAAATACTTTGGGTCCAGAAGTATTAGTTGTAAAGGTTCCCTTAGGAGCCCATACTTGTCTAACATTAGTATAAATACCTCCCCTAGACATGCATTCAAAGCTGAAATGTTCTAGGTGACCACAGTAGAAGCAAGTAACATTTCTTACATAAGGTTTTCTATAGTTATCATAATCATGGAAATTTTGGGTGTGAGCATATGAGTGAGATGCAATTTTGTTTGCATGCAGAAATTTAGGTTCGGCAAAATTCTTGTTCATAAGCAATGGTGTGATATATGAGTAGGAATGTACATAATCATTTTCCGGAGCATGCATATGAGAAGATTTTGTTCTTCTTTTATACATGAAAACATAGTTCCCTTTTTTATGTTTGAATGTAGCATTTCTATTTCTAACACTTGTATTATCCTTTAATGAAAACATAGTGTCATTATTAACATGAACAATCTTAGTATCTTTGACAGTTTTAGCCTTTAGGTTCACAATTTTTTCATACATAGGTTTGGTTCTAGTAGGAATATTCCTAGTTTCATTCATGCAAGTAGAAGTACAAGAAGTAGAGGAACTAGGCAAATTTGGATCAAAAGAATGTGAAGCTTTTACAAAAGTAGCTCCTTGAGACACATGATCACTAAAGGAATCAAAACCTAATCTTTTCTTATTCAAAGGGCTCTTATGTTGCAACAACATTAGATCAAGCATTTTTCTATCATAAGAGAAGGTTTCAAATTTGCTTTTAACATTAAGCAGTTCTAGTTTCAAGGAACTAATAGTATCAACATGCTTTACTAAGTTATCATTGTTTGCTTACACCTTAGCATTCAAATCAGAAATTTGTTATTCAAATTCAGCATTATTTTCCTTCAGCTTATTATTTTCTTGAACAAGACTATCATTTTTCCTTTTCAAGATAGAATATTTGTTGATCATAATGTTAAATGATTTATGTATGTCAAACATAACATCATCCTCACATTCATCTTCATCTTCATCTTCATCATTATCACTACTATCACTGTTATCTGAGTGATGAGAGGATACCTCATTATTTTCCATGAGACACAACAGTGCTTCTTCCTCTTTTTCTGAAGATGTTCCTTCAGCTTCACTATCTTCATCACTTAAGTCATTCCAAGTGACTTTGAGTGCCTTCTTCTTCTTGTAATTTGAGGAGACTTTCTCCTTGCTCTTCTTGTTCAAGGCTGGACATTCACTCTTGTAGCATCCAAGCTTGTTGCACCCATAGCACTTGATCTAGCCTCTTTGCATAGAGTGTCAACTTCTCCTCATTGAAATCTTCATCATTACCATCAGATTCTTCATGGTCATCCTCACTCTGCCTTCTTTCTCGAGCTTGCTTCTTCTTTCTCTTCTTCAAGTGACATATCATAGGTCAGAAGAGATCCTATGAGATCGTCGAAGTCAAGCTTGTTCATATCATGTTGTTCCTCGACCACAGTCCTCTTCATATGCCATTTCGGTGTCAAGGACCTGAGAAGCCTTTTCACTTTTTGAGCATTAGATCTTGGGTCGCCCAAAGTGGCTAACACATTCACAACATCATTAAAATGAACTAACATTCTATTTACAAATTCATCATGTTTTATTTTAAAAGAATCGTATTGATGGTTTAAAATTTTGAGTTTGATTCTTTTATTTTTTTTGTTCCTTCATGAGTAATGACAAGTTTTTTCCAGATTTCGTTTACACTAGAGGAAGAATAAATTCTATTAAATTTAGTTTGGTCTAGTAGAAAATAGAAATCATTTTTAGCTTTTCAATCTAATTTAATTAGATTCTTAATTGTAGAATCATACTCACTACTAGATTGATGAACATGAACACCATTTAATACTCTAGTAGGCAAGTCAAACCCATTTTCAATGACGTCTCAAATGTCACTGTCCATGGAACATACGTAGGCTTGCAGTCTAATCTTTCAATAAGATATGTTAGATGCATTAAAGAGGAGAGGTATGGAACTAGATTGTCCTTCACCTAGGGTAAATCCATTCGATGCCATTTTGGCTCTAGATTGTGAAGTCTATACGAGATTTGTAAGTAGATACAAATTTATGAGCAACCTAAGCTCTGATACCAATTGTAGGAACTAGACGGCTCCAGGCGGGGGGTGAATTGGTGTATTAAAAATTTTGCTCTAATCTATATTATGCAGCGGAAACAATCATAGAACAATTGCAAGTAAAGTTAAATGCAAAGTAAGAAACAAACACAAAAAAGTTTGTTGACGAGGTTCAGCCGAAACTCTTGGCCTACGTCTCTCCTCTAGTCTTCTCAAACTCGAGACCTTCGGAGATCACTAGCTTTCCTTCTTCAAGGGCGAAGGCTCCCTTATAACTTTCTTCCCCTTTCTTGCTTTTGAAGACAAGGAGAAAACCTCTTACAATATTAAGCTCAACACTTGAATACTCAATCAACTCCCTTCTANCTTCTTCAAGGGCGAAGGCTCCCTTATAACTTTCTTCCCCTTTCTTGCTTTTGAAGACAAGGAGAAAACCTCTTACAATATTAAGCTCAACACTTGAATACTCAATCAACTCCCTTCTATTCTAGATTCTCACAAGAATGCTCTCACATGGAGGAACTAAGGCTTCTCTCTTAAGCTCACAAGTTCTCAGAAATCAATTGGCCAAAGTTAGTTCCCAGACTCTTGGGACTTAGCTTTATACCTTTACAAGACATACTCAACTCTCTCTCACAATAACTAGCCATTGAAGAGAGTACTGTCCTTTTCACCTACTTCTCGGTCGACCGCTTCTTCTCTTTGGGCGACTGCTGTTCTGGTTAATTCAATCTTCAGTCGTCCATAGATCGTCTACGGACATCCAAATTCATGGGCTTCAACCTTAGTTCATTTGCATAGCTTCCATAGGTCGTCCACTACTTCTTACTGAATACATCAGGCGACCCTTGCTTCATCTAAGTTTCTACGTCAAGCTCCTTCGATCGCCCACTAATTGTTCACAAATCCTTCAGATGACCTTTCTTGACTTGAACACTTTTCTTCAACCATTCTTTGATCGTCCATTCCTGCTGCTCAGAAATTTCGGACGACCGTTGCTTGGCTTTTGCCTTTGGTTGATATCTTCAAGTCTGCTCTGGTCACACACTGACTTCGCTTAGAGACTTCAGACGACTTAACTTGCCTTTGTCAGTTTCCTTCAAGCTTACTTAGGTCGTCCGCTGATTTTCCATGAATACACCGGGTGACCATTGCTTTTCTTTTGAACTCTTTTGGCCGTCCATTGATTCGATACTGATTACTTTGGACGACCTTCGCTTTTTCGTCTGACGTACTTCAGCCGTCCACTGATTCAGTGCTAAGTACTTCGGGCGTCCTTTCTTCGTCCTCTATAGCTTCTTCGGTCGAGCACTAATTCCACACCGAGTACTTTGGACGACCTCTTCTATTCTTCTAACATACTTCGGTTGTCTACTGATTCAGCTAAGCTACACCGGATGACCTCTTCTTCTCTTGTGACATACTTTAGTCGTCCAATGATTCTTCTCAGCTATACTCGACGACCTATTCTTTTCTTCTGACGTACTTCGGTCGTCCACTTATTCCGCTTAGTGACACCAGATGACCTCTCTTTCTTCCTCTGAACTTCTTTGGTCGTCCACTTATTTCACACAAATACATTGGACGACCTTTCTTGACTTCACTTCTATTTAAGCACTTCTTTGGTCGTCCACTGATTCCACATTGAATGCTTCGGACGACCTTTCTTCTTCTACTGAAGGGCTTTGGTCGTCCACTGATTCCAGACTGAATGCTTCAGACGACCTTAGCTGCCTTCATTTCAAAAACATCTTTACTCTATCCTTTCATAGGGCATCCGCTGAACCCTGGAGCGTCCATTCCTTCATCCGTTGTACTGTTGACCTCGAACTTTTGGTCGCCCACTGAATTCACTCTTACACATCGGACGATCTTTCCTGCTCAAGTCTATCTTCGATCGACATTTTAGTACTTTTCTTCATATCTTCAGCTTTCTGCACCTTACTTCGATCGACCTCATCAAATTTTTAGGATGACCTCTCCATACTTAGAATTTTTCTCTACTCTTCTCTAAACATAGGTCGTTCGTTCCTCAATCTTTGGACGGTCGATTACTGATTGAAGCAAAAATTCTATCTCCTTCACACATGAACTCGAAATCATTAGTATCACTAAGCTTCCTCATCAATTTATGATCATGAAAATAATCTCGGGATCTTAGATTCAACAGTGTGATCCTCCCATTGATCACTGCCAATAATTATGAGATCAATCATTCCATCGTGAGGATGGTCCAAGCGAACCAGTTTGGTGGAGTCCTAAGTGAGAATCCATATACCCACCCGGATAACTTCATCAGGATATGCAACATATTCAAGTGTAACCATGCTTCTGAAGAAGCAGTAAAGCTCAGACTTTTCCCTTCTCTCTGAAGTATAAAGGATCAACATGGTTGAGCATATTACCTACTGGAGCCATCACTACATGGGATAAATTAATAGAGAAATTTATTTCCATGTTCTGCCCACCTCAGAAAGCAGCAAAGATGAGGAACGAACTAAGGGCCTTTAAACAAGATCATGGTGAGACCCTTTGTGAGGACTGGGAAAGGTACAAGGAGGTGCTAGCAAAGGTCCCTGATAATAGAACTCCTTTGTGGCAATTTCTGGAGGACTTCTACAATAGTATTTTCCAGGAAGATAAGGACAAGCTGGACTCATCTGTTGGAGGTTCAGTTTTAGACAAGAAGAGTCCAGAAGAGATCTATGAGATGATAGAAGATGTAGCCTTGAATTCCCGGAAAACCAAGAGACCAAGAGGTGCCTAGAACAAAGCTGTGAACAAGGTTGAAGTTTCTGCAAGTAATGAAATTGTGGTTCAACTAGAGTCACTAAACAAGAAGTTTGAGTTATTGATGACTTGAGGAGTCCAACATTGCGAGCTTTGTGGAGAGGGCCATTCCTATAATGATTGCCCACATGGAAATAATTTTGTTGAGTTGAATAAAGTGGAGAATACAAAGTTTGTGGCTGGTTCTTCTCCCAAGAACAACAATCCTTTCAGTAACACTTACAACTCTCGATGGAGGAATAACCCTAAACTGGCATGGAAATCACATAATAGATTTAACGCACAGGTGTAGAAGCCTCAACAGCCACCTGCTAAGATGAAGAGCAACATGGAAGAAATGCTGACCAAGTTTATGACCAGAATGGAGTCCAAAGTCACAAGCCATGACTCCTCCATTAGGAATCTTGAATTGCAAATAGGTAAGCTTGCCAACATCATAGTCGGGCGCACATCTTGATCCCTCCCAAGCAATACCGAAAAGAATCCTAAGGAGGGCACATCAAACCCATCAACTTAGACTGAGGTATAGTCAAGCGAAAGACTATAAATCAGCATCGTTTGGCAAATAAACATTAGTCTACTGGTGTCTTTTAGGCATTTGATTTTGGTTCATCTTCATTATTAGTTTTAACATTGGCACTAGGCTTGATTTTGACTTTTGAGTTGATATTGAGTTTATTCTGGTTATTATTTTGCATTGCACAATTATTTTCTAGGCTCTATGTTATGATTAAATTGGATTTTAGTATAAAAAACAAAAAAAAATTCACACTCACAGGCCGTGACACCGTTGCAATTGTTGTATGAGGAGCATCACTTCCCCTAGGCATGACTCGTCCAACGACAAGCCATGACACCCTAGTCACGACCGTGAACATTAGAGCCCAAGTCACCCTAGCACGGGTTGTGACATCTGGTCACACCTGTAACTCTTATACATTCTATTGTATCTTCACAGATCGTAACAACTAGTCACAATCATGTATATCACGTGAATGATCATTATTTGTCATCACGACTATTACACCTCAGTCACGGCCCTGATTTCTTATGATGACTCAGACACAGCCATGGCGCAAAACCTACACTCTTTCACCTCACGGCCATGAAAATCAAGTTACAGGCCGTGAAAATTAGTCGTGACCAATTTCACCTCCATTACGCGTCAAGTACGCGTAAATCCTATTCGTCACGGCCGTAACAATTGAATCACAGACTGTAACAAAACTTTGACTGACCATTGGATTCCATTGGATTTAAATCAATCTGAGCCGTCCTTCCTCAACCATCAAGGGATCGATGAATCACAGCAGATAAGTCATGCTCATGAAACCTATAAAACCCCCGGTGACCCATCGACTGAAAACACAACTCTTCAACCCTCTCTCATGTTTTCTCTTTAGGAGATACTTCTTTCCACCATTGACACATCATCAGTCTTCATCCACACTGGCAAGGACGCTCTTCAACATCACCAACGACCTTGCATCAACTTCATCAAGTTTTCTTGTGAATTTTGTGCTGCGACAACGCGCAACGGTCAACTGCAAACTTCGTCGGCTGCCTTCATTTTTGCGACATCGACCATGATTTTCAAATCACGAGCCGTGACATTCTGCTGAGGAAGACAAAGGAGATGAAGTGCATGGTCGTGACATATGCCATCACGCATGTGATCGTCTACATCGACTTTTCACGACCGTCAATTTTGGATCACGGACCGTGACTCTTTGTCTATATCAGTGCAAGTATCCACCCATGACAGTCGTGACTCTCAGAACACATGCCCTGATCACCTGAGTCTATCTGCTAACTTCGTTTGGTCAAGTCCATGACTATTTCTTCACGCCCGTGACAGAGCTACTGCAGCCTTCCAATTCTCTCCTCTTTTGAACATTTGCCTATGGATCAGAGGAAGAGACAAAGGGTTTTTAGGATCACCAGCGCACAACAGTCAACTGCACATGAGGAGGAGCTAATTCCCCTTCTAGACCCAGTCTTATACCAGAATAATGACATGGAGCTGATTCCCCT
>LTAE01006198.1:0-26097 GCA_001647135.1 Pontederia paniculata
TATATAGTGCAATTTGTTGTGTAAAAAAATAGGAGATACATTTTCAAATCACCTCATTAGATAATTGAAGACACCAATCAATCCACTAAAAGGAGATCGTAACACGTATATTTTTTCGATAGCCTTAATACGTATAATTTAGTAAATCAGATCTACGATAAATTAGTAAATTCAGTTTGGCCAATACTAATTAATTAGAGGGGGTTCAATTCTTCAGGAAGAAAGTCAGCAACCTGGCTGACGTAATCTAGGGAATGCTCTTCCACAATTAAATTATGGTTTGAAGGCGTAGTTGATCCTTTATTAAGGTTTTTTTTTTTGGAACATTTTTAATCTTTATAGATCCCGTGCTCTACTTTGATCCTTGATATGTAATCAATTATGTTCAGATTTACGAAGTAATTAAATTAGTCATCTTGATGACGTGAGTATGACATAATAATAATATTAAATAATTTCTCGACCCTAAGGGGTGTTTATAGAATTTTGGATTGATCTTAGGCTCTATTTATTTTAATGAAAAAAAAATGAATAAGGAAAATGAATTCATTCCAAGTGAATTGTTGAAAAGTGGATATTCGTGTTTAAACATATGTTTTTCTAAAAGTTTTGTTTTGAGAGTATAAAAGATGAGTTTTTTTGGAGAAAATGTTTTTTTATTCGTAAATATGTAATTCATTTTTTAAAGTTTTGTCTTTTTTTTTTAAATTTGTTTATTGATGAACTAATTTTATTATAGCAAATAATAGAAAGTCAGTATAAAAATATTAAACCTCAAATCTAAACAATTTTGATCCTCATATGAGACGAGCTTGATCCTATATATGATCATGCGTTTCTTTTATTTATTGTTTTACTTTTTTTAATCATTTGTGAATAGTTAATTTATCTGTTTTATTCTTTGTCACTAGTTTCATTTTAATTAATCCTGATATTTGATTTTTTTTACATTTTGTGTTTAAAATTTGAAAACATAAACAATTCTATTTTTCGTGAACGGTCGGACTCCGGGTTTTGTTTTTTCCCCTATGTTCGCTCTAATTTGATTGTTAGTTGATTCGGTCAAATTTTGATTTTGACGAGATCAGAACACCATGTTTTTCCAAAACGGAATTATAAAATTAAAAATTAATAAAAAAATATAATTATTTCACTTATAAATAACATGTTTATAATAGTTTAATCAATATATCAATTTAAATTTTTTATTATATTAAATACTTTTACTGTGAATCCATTTATCATAGCTAATCCGGAGCAATATTTTGGAATACCAGATTGATCGAAAAGAAGACGAAACAAATAAGCATTTATGCCCATCGCCAATACTAAATTAAAAAAATAAAAATATTTATATTTAAGTAAATAATATTTATCTAATCTTTTAATTGTTGAATGTTAAATTTATAATATATAGATTTTTTTATCCATCTAATGATGTTACCTATTCATTCATTATATTACTTTTATACACTACCTAATAATTTATATTGTCTTCCACAAAGATTATCATAAATTAAATTATCAGTAATGAAAATTATTTTATTTAGTACCATAGTAATCTTTATTATTTTATTCATTATATAAAAAATATTAATAAATATTATAAAGCTTTTATTGAAATATTTTTAAATAATAGAGTTAAGTTCATAAATTTAATTAAATTATATGAACTTGAATTATAAGCATATACCTAAACTCATAAAATTTATACACCAAACAAATAAATGTACAAAATTAGTATACAATTATCTAAAAATAACAATAAATTAATAATATTATTATTATATCAAATTAATTAATAATTATTTGTTTATTATTTAAAACTTATCATTAATTAATAATGTTGATATGAAAATAAATAGAAATAATAACAATAATCTATTTAATGTGAAAAATATTACTATAATGATTAATAATAATTATACTAATTAATAATATATTATATTATTATTTATATGGCTATTTTATTGTTTACTTGAATAAAATTATAAAGGTCAAATGTAAAAAAGAAAAATTATAGTCGATTACTTGTGAATTGACAATCTCTCTCATAGTCAGCAATATAAAATTAAAATAAAGTGAACAAGATAATATAGTGGGTCTAGATAATTTAATACAATATTATTGATAATATAAAAATATTATTTTATTAAAGAAACGCTCTCTAAAAAATATTTTTATTAAATCCACTAAATTTATATTAATTGGACGATTGAAAAATACTTTATAATTCACTGAAAAATACTTTATAATTTACTGCCTGCGGGCGTAAATATAAGCTAATGTCTAAAAGTCAATCGAGGTCAGAGAATTATAAAAGGCAAAAAGAAAAAAAAACTGACAAGCAGGCAAGGAAGGGCTGGCACCTACCTGTAACCTGACATTAACAGTGGACACACCATCCACCTCTCATTGTCACCTTAACCGAGAGGCGAGAGCCTCTCTTGTTTAAACTTAATAATCTACCTCTCCCTATTTATTCTATTGCATCTTAACTATGGCATTCGTTTGGCAACAAAAAATATTAATCAATAGCCCAATATAACAAAAAAATCAGTTTAATAGTCTTAAACATCAAACCCAACTTAAAAAAAAATAAAGTTACAGTCTTAAACATCAAACAACTTTTTCAAAAAATTCGAATTCGGGAATAGAAAAAAAAAGTTAAGATCGATGGCATGCTTTAAAAGGATTGACTCAGAGTCAAGATTTGGGGACTAATCATTGACAAGGATGGTTGTTACTGGTGGAGGTAGATTGTAGACCCGCTCGAGCAGTTGCACGCATTAAAAGTAAAAGTCCATCCATGATCACATATATTTTCTGCGTAAGCAAATTCAGGTTGAGCGTGGAAACTATTGTATGCATAAAAGAAACATTACCTGTTTTACTAGTCTTAATTCATCAATCCCCCACATTATTTGGATGTTAAAGAATTCAAATAAATTTTCTTTTGAATTCTTAATATGCACTAAAAAGTATTTCATTCTAATAATAATAATAATAATAATAATAATAATAATAATAATAATAATAATAATAATAATAATAATAATAATAATAATAATNATATGCACTAAAAAGTATTTCATTCTAATAATAATAATAATAATAATAATAATAATAATAATAATAATAATAATAATAATAATAATAATAATAATAATAATAATATACCAACAACTATTCCGAATAAATAAGGTTAGCATAATTTATATAAGAAATCAATAATAATTTTAATCCAAAAGTTACACTTTAATTCAAAGAATGCACCTCTAAAAATATATTATAATTTGTAATTAAATGATATTTTATTAATACACCTTTATATGAAAAATTGCATATTTTTATTATTTCATATATATATATATATAGCATCTCACTTCTTTACATAATATCAATGTAAACTTATTAATGTGAGTTTATGCTAATAGATCTACATTAATAAATTTATATTATATATAAATGCTAAAAAATTATGCTATAAATTATAATTTTGTACAAATATCATATTATATTATATATATATATATATATATATAACACTTGTATAAAAGATAATGTTACTTTTTATTGTGCTGTAGCTACACTAAAAAAATCAATTATATATATTACACGTATAAAATCGTTTCCCATCGTTTTCTAGTTTGACAAAATATATAATTTAATTGTGATTTTTCATTTTCTTTCTGCTCCAACCTCTGAGGTTTAGATTTACCCACCAAAAGACGGATGATTGGCATCATGAGGAGGATGAGATTAAAGTAAAAAAAAAAAAAAAGTGTCGTGCTGCTGCACATGCACATGCACATGCACGTAGCCAGCCGTCCCGTACAAAAGGGAGTGTCCCCATCACATGCGGCTCCTCACCACATGTGCGCCCCCACATGCGCCTGCTCTGCTTCTGCTTCTGCTCGTTATATGCAACTTATACTAATAATAATAATAATAATAAAAATAAAATGGAATAGTGTTCCGGCGAGCAGAGCGGTGGTCGTCGGTCCGACGAAGGGCCGGCCGTCGGCAGGGGAGGGGTTGGTGGTGATGAAGCGTGGGTCGCTTTCCCGGACAGCTGTCCGCGGGGTGAGAGGGAGGGGGAAAGCGACGGCCACGGATCCCGTGTCTGGAAAAGTCGTGTCCCACATCGCAATTGCGGAGCCTCCAACCGACACCCTTCCCTTTTCTGCCTCGCGGACCTCTTTATTCTATTCATTGCTTATCCTGTTCCCCCTCCTCTTTGCCTTCCATCCGCAATGCATTCATCTCTTCTTAAAAACAAATTTATTTATTATTTATTTATTTATTTATTTAAACTAAATTAAATTAATCACAGGGGACAAAAGCCTCGTCGTTTACCTGAGAACTGGCATGATTACGTTTCGGGGTGTGCCTCACGTGCAGGACCCACCATAGATCACGTGTTCCAGTCACGTGACGACGGCACTGGGGTAGTTTTTATTTATAAAAATGTATCAATTAAGGTGCATGTGCATAAGAAATTAAGAATACACGAGCGGACGACAACATGATTTTATGATATTATTTGCATTTTTATGATGTAAAATTTTATTATTATTTTATACTCTTTTGAACCTTCGGTGTTCATCATTATTAATACCTTACTAATTAAAATCAGAGTAAAAAAAAGATGATATTTTTTTTATTAAAGTGATTGTTTTATTAATCAAATTCGCATATATTTATAATGCTCATGATATAATCGTATTAATTAATTATATCAATCAAAGTTAATCTTAATTATCAATGTTTAAGCTTTTGGTTTGATTCAATATTATTATTAATTAATAATGTAAAGTACAATATGTTGTTCGTTCCTACTCAATTGTCCACGAATTTTTATAAGTATCATTTACGTGATTTGACATGTAATTATGTAACATTGCTCGCGCTAGGTCATTACTTAACACAATTTCAAATGAGTTCAGTGGTATTAATTAATTATATTGTCAGTTTTGAATTTTAAAGATATCTGACTCTCATCATTAATATATATTATTAAGCTCCCACGACACTTAATTGGCATTAGTTATTTCATATGTAAACGATTAAAAGCATACTCGCTTACACACCGAATTAGATCTCTTCCCTGTTTGGTCAAGTGAAATTTGCTCTGAAAAAGAAACTACTAAATCAACTCATGTATGTTTTTAAAGTTTAATATTATAGAATGAATGCTATATATATATAATATATATATATATATATATGAAACATATATTTTTACTTAAATTTTCAAATTTGAGTGACTTGAATTTGTAAAATTGGGCCAACTTCATGACTTGTGTAAATACATATATACATACGACGACTAATAGTAAAAGAGAAAAAAAACGCATAAATAAAAGTTAAGAAGTTCCAAATTTGGTTCAATTCTTTCTGTTTACATTTTCAATTTATAGGAGATTCATCATTCTGACAAAAATTTTTTTTTTTCTTAATGGTTCACACACATCTTTCTTTAAATTCAGTTTCTATTTATAAATTCAATATTATTATTTAGAAGCTTAATATATTTTGATTAATTCAAATTGATTTAGAAAACAAATTAAACTTTAATTATAATGACATTTATACAGTTTAATTATCCAAACTTTCGTTATAAAAGTTCAAGAGGTTAATTATAGTAAAAAAGTTATTGAAATCAGACACATTGCCATATATAATCCTCTCTCACGTTGAACAGCGTTTAAAAAAAAAGATGGTGTCATGTCTGACTTAGCTTATATAGTCAAAATATTTTGACTTCACTTTAGCTAAATTCAAAGTTCAATATTTAACGACTTCTTTGGGGCGAAGTATATATTGTAATTATTATTATGTATTACATGAGAATAATTAATATATTAAATTATTAGCATATAGTTTGTCCATCTCATAGTATAGTACATTTAATCTATTTTCGAACTCTATTTTTCTTATTAAAATTGAGACTATTAATTGAAGCCACTAAAATTCTTACACATACTGTGTAACAGTGTTCAAGCACAAGAAAAAAAAAGGTGAAAAAGGAGCCACAGTGATGGTCCCATCCTTATTCGTAACAATGCTGAAGTGACAGCTTTGCAATCTAGAAATGGTAGTAAAATTAGAATAATTAGTCTTGCACATCAGCACATGTGTAATTTGACTAGCAGATGCAACATAGTAGTATCATACTCTATGATGCGACCACTAGTAAAATTTCCCACAACTTAATTTGAGAAAAAAAATCTTTTATTTTTAATCCTCTATTTGAGAAATAATTAACAAGCATTTGTCATATTTGAGCACATATAAAAAAAATAAGTCGACCAGAGAATTATTTTTCCTCTCTAAACTTCAAGACTACATACATTTTTACATATACAAAATATTTTTCCGGTGAAAAAATATGTAAACATGACTGTTATCTAAGATGCAACTGTTAATACACAGAAACTGCAAGAATGCAATGGCAACAAAAATAGCCTAAAATAAATACTATTCTACTCTCTCTCTCTCTCTCTCTCTCTCTCTCTCTCTCTCTCCTCTCTCTCAGTCAGTCAGTCAGTACTATTTCTCCTCCTCTTCTGCTTTGCTTCCACTCGTTCTCACGCAGCCTCCATTTTGCTTCATCTCCACAAGCTCATTACTGCAGAACAAGCAAAGGATACGACAGCTCGATCCGAGGACCACCATTTGCTTCCCTTCCCTTCTTGGCCATTGGAGAATGGATTTTGGCACGGGCATGGGATCGGCAGCTCGCAATTCCAGCGTCATCTCAGCTGCTGGCGGCGCCACTTCTTTCTATTCTTCTGCAGACTACCTCTGCAATCTTCCGTATCAGGTGGACACCCTGCGCGTGGACGACCTCCTCAAATTCTCCTGCAATGAGACCTCCCTTCCAGCTGCCGCCACTACCACCAACCACGTCCGCCATTGCGACACCCAATTCCTGGCCGCCGGCAGCTGTTTCCAATCTCCGCAAAGCCCTTTGGACCTTTATATTCCAGTAATTAAGCTACTGATCAAGTTTTAGTTCATTGTTTGGATCGTATGCTTGTGCGATGCTCAACGTTTTATCCTGTTACAGTGCGAGGAGGCCGCGGAGTTGGAATGGCTGTCGAAGTTTGTGGATGAGTCCTTTTCGGATCGGATCTCCAATAGTTACCAGTACGCCGGTGCGATCTTGCCGACGGTCACGCCGACGCAACTCGGGTTCGACGACTCGGCCGTCGTCGCCTCCGCCCGCGGAGCCAGGAGCAATCCGTCTGAAGTCGTTTCCGGCACCGGCACAGCCGACGGCGCCGCATGGACGTCGTCCTCGTTGCTTCCATTGCCCGTGGCGCAGTCTTCTCCGTCTTCATCGTCTTCCTCATCGTCCACCGACTTCCCAGGTTCTTCGAGGCCAATGTCAAGCATCGGCGGCAGAGGGAAGAAAGGCGGAGGAGGGAACGGCGACGGCGGGGTGCGGCGGTGCACGCACTGCGCGTCGGAGAAGACGCCGCAGTGGCGCACGGGGCCCCTGGGGCCGAAGACGCTGTGCAATGCGTGCGGCGTGAGGTACAAGTCCGGAAGGCTCGTGCCGGAGTACCGACCGGCGGCAAGTCCGACCTTCGTGCTCACGCAACATTCCAACTCCCACCGCAAGGTCATGGAGCTGCGGCGCCAGAAGGAGCTCATCCTCCTCAACAATGCTGTCACCCCCTCCGTGGCCGCATCATGGCCGGAGCTCCACTTCACTGACCACCACCATCAGCAGCAGCAAAATGGCGTCTGCTAAGTGCTGTTCACGCCGCCGCAATTATGGTTTGTCTCTAATTCTCTGTCCATTATCACTGTATCAGCAACCTTAAAAGTTTCAAACATAAAAATAACTGGTAAATTTAAATCATGATGCAGCAACAACTGCCAAAGGAGTATCAAATTCTCATGCTGTGTTGTGGAATGTGAACACGAACGGAATTCTGGATCGTGGAATGCAGATTGATGTGTATTTAAGTTTGCTTACTACTCTACTTTTTCTAGGACTCTGTCAGTAGTAGTATTCTACTTAGTTATTAGGATTTTATTTAGCTTTCGCCTCTAGTTTGATTGAGTTTTGTAATAAAGCTCTAAAACAGAGCCATCTCTCAAGTTTTTTTTCTGAACATCTTGTCATATAATAAATCTTTCTTTTTTTTTTACTGTGAATCCTTTCTGTTATGTAGAAACCTGATGAACTCTGATTAGTTGAAGCATCTTCGCAGCACATGTACTTTTCGAATCTTTCCATTCTTTTTGTTCGTGTTCCACGTGAAGAATTTGTGAATCCAAAGGTATTGGTTTTCCTAGAATCTTTTGAAGGCTGTGTTAGAAAATTTCCTTTGAAATCCTGTTGTTTGTTTGATCCGTCAACTCTTACTATTATTTCTAGTTAATAGTTCAAGTTAGTATGTGACTATGTGATCATTTTTGTTGTGACATATCTTAGACTGATGTCTATCACATTCCTAATTAGATTTATTAGATGTAACGAACTTATCTCATGTACTATTATAATCTATGTATAGAACTTAATGAAATCAAGCTGTGAGATTTATTTTCACTTAGTTACATCTCATTTATTATATGGTATTATAGGAAAATAACATGTCTTCTACTAGTTCATCTTCCTTTTTTTTCATAACAAACTCCTTATCTAAAATGACTTCATTTGCAACTTCTTTTACAAATTTCACTCAGGTTATTCATTTTTTGTCACTTAAGTTCAAGCCCAAAAATTTTCTTCTCTTGTAACCACAATTTAACATCTCCTACATATCTTTGGATTAAAGCTCTGTTAATGGTGAAGAATCATGTCCACTTGTCACTCTATCTATGGTAGGCCCTACTAGAGGATCACCCTCCTCTTCATACGTGTCAAATCTTGCTTTCTCTATTTGGCTAAGAAAGGATCAAATGTTTCTTAGTTGGATTATTGCTTCTCTTTTAGAAAAAAAGATTTGCCAATGATGATTCGGCAATTGACTTCTCATGCTGCTTGGTAATCTTTCTATGAAGCTTTTGGCAAACCCTCACATACTCAGGTGCTTCAACTCATGATGTAGCTTCACAACTTGAAGAAAAGAGACACATCTATCTCCTCTTCCTTCGTTAGATGAAGTTCTTAGCCGATGAACTTGGACCAGCAGGAAATCCTATTCCAACTCCCACTTTCAATGTAATTATTTTTAATAATCTTAGGAGTAACTTCAGTGACATTGTTTCGATGTCTCTCAGCCCGGCCAGATCCGTGATATTTCCTAAACTCACAGTATCTTACTGAGTCATGAAATTTGTTTTCATGCCTCAACTTCTCCTACTATCTCTGCTTCTGTTTCCTTGGAGGCCAATATTGTTGTACATGTCTCTACCTTAACTCTCACTCATCCGAAAATGACACTCCAATTCCATTGTTATTGTCAACAAATATGCATAGAAACTAGCTCTCAAGCTCGTCCATTTGGAAGTTTAATAGAAGGAGAAAGAAGGGATAATCAACAAATACAAAGAGAAGAAAGAGATAGGTGTTCTCACAAGGTGAAGAAAATAAGGAGGAGGGATTAGAAGAAAGAGGAAGAAACATCAATTGGGGATTTTGTCCCAAGAAAGTATGTAAAGGGAATCCTTTTTCTCCATCACATCTTAAGTTGTTTGTCTTTGAATCATGTTGATTCATTTCTAACAATAAGGAGGAAGACGTCAGAAAACCCAAAAGTTTAGGTTAATATTCTTATGAATAAGAATATGTCTAGTGCATCCTATGTGTTTGATGATATGTATGTTCATCCTAGGGTAAATGCTCTATAATAAGATGTTGGGTATGCCTATATGTATGTCATATAAACTCATGTGTCTTTGTGTTATCTTTTGCATATGAAATTTTGGGATAAATTACCTTAGAACAATCATCGCGTGAAACTAGAATGAAATAAAACAATTGCATACAGGGAATGGAGTATCTGAGACTCACTAAGAGTCACACATAGTGAACCGAAGCTAGCTATGGAAGTCGTAGTTAGGAGATTCACGTCGTAGTGATCCAAAGCAGACCCGTAATGACTCAATAATGAGTCATAGTGAACATCATAGTGAATTTGTGGCACATCAGAGAGTGACTATGGTTGAACCGTAACAGAGGGCATCTCTCTATAGTCTAACTATAGCATCCACATCTTAACCATAGCACCCTTAAGGTCGTTCGTAGCGGTCATATTTCAACCATAGTGCACTTTAATTACCCATAGCCACCATACTCTTACGCGGTATATTTGACATTAACTAAATGAGTTATGATGATTCATGATTCATGTTCTTAACATGGAAAATCATTATTGATGTATTGCAAGCACCTAGAAATCGTATGCATAATGAGTCGTAAATAGAGCTTAAAAGATTAAACATGCTATGCTTGTAATGTTGATTGATGCACTAATCAAAAGATGGATTGAATCAAGTCTAATGCACATCTAAGAAGAAGGGGGGATTAAATACTTGTCACTTGGCTAGCACGGGCGGACACTTCCTAGGATTAAATTCTTAAAAGCCCAAATGGGTGGAAGAGTGGGTGCAAAGATGCATCCTTAGCATGATCAGCTTAAATAAGTCGATATGCACGATGACTCTCAATCAAATAAAATATAAATGGACATGTAACCATATGGATGACTTATGTGAAGTTAAAAAATTAACTTATAAGGGGTTATATTATAATAAGATGAAAAAAATGACATAAATGATGAAGCTAAGTCAAATGGGCTATAAGTATTGAAAATCAATGCTAAGCATGATATTGATGTTTATGCATTATATTGAAAATGCTAAGTATATGATGCATTATATTAATAATGTCAAGTAAAGTTAAGATGAATCAAATATATATTATAATGATAATGCCCAAGTAAGATAAGAAAGTAAGTATGATAAAAAATAGACTTAAAATTAAGTCATTGAGCATACTTCGAAAATAAAATAAAGATAAATGGTCTTATATTGACCTTAAGCTTGGGTTAACATCATTTGATATGTTTTATGTTTATGATGTTTATACACATGACATGTAACCATGACATATGTGGATGATATGACTCACTAATTATTTGATCTTACATACTCTAATGGGACGAATGTTCCTTGCTTCTTAATACATAAAAAAAGAAAAAAAATTTACGAAAGGGTTCAAGTGAAGAATCAAATAAATATATAATATTATTATATCTATTATAGATAATAAATAATAGATGTATAATAAGGGTAAAAATGATATTTATTCAATTTATAAATTTTTTATTCAATCATGACGAGACTTGGTATAGTCGGTCAACCACCATAATTTTTTGTCCAAACAAAAGTTTAATAATATTTTACCACACTCCAATCCCCCCATCTCGTACTGTATCTCAACCCGCTATTAGTTAATTGACAAACAAATGCTTAGGGTCAGTTTGGATACCTCTAAAATTATTTATATGTAATCTTTTTTGCAGTAAATGCAACTTTCAAATAAAAAGTTGTTATTTTTTCAAGAAAATGAACTAAAGTAAATGGATCAAGAGTGATCTGAAATGCAATGGGAAAAAAAATGGTGTAGCTGCTTTTCCGAGTGTTGTAGACATGGGGTCCACACATAATAAACATATAATGTATAATTGAAGATTTAAAAAATAATAAGAAATAAATAATAACAAATGTCAAAAATTAAATATAATTAATAATTGTGTAATCGTAAGATTAAAATATTAATAATAAATAAAATGATAAAAAACATAAATGATGAATAACTATTAATTATTAAAAAAATACTAAACAACATGGAGAAAAATAATACTAAATTGTATTAGAATTAAAATTTAAACCATTAAAGTAATTAAAATTAGGTGTATAAAATATAATGTATATGAAAATAGGAATAGTCAACATTATAGTTCACTTAGGGGAAATAAATAAATAATATATTAAAAATAAGATTAAAATGAAAGTAAACAAACTAAAAGGAACAAAATCTAAATAAAAATAAAATATTACAAAAAAAATTAATACATTTATAATATACGTAAAATTTTAAAAGTGCCAGTAAAATAAAAGATAGAAATATTATAAATGACATTCATATGAATAAAAATTAATAAAATAAATATTTATGTAATAAATATATTATTTTTTCATAAAATAAATCAAAATAAATATTACACAACCTTTAAAAAAGCAATACGAGTAATTTTAATATCTTAATTTCAAAACAATATCATTTAAAAAATTATAATAATAAATAATATAAAATAGAAATATAATCATTATAAAATAAAAGGATGAATAAAATATTGAGAGCGTTATTAAAACTATCAAAAATAATACATGATATATTGCGCATTGCAATAAAAAATATATAATTTATTCACATAAAAAATAAAATTTATAAAATAAAATTAACTATTTTCGGTCCACCGTATAAAAATATATTCTTATTTTAAACATAAATTTTATAATATTAAAATAAAGTTATGATATATAAATTAAATAATATATATTATTAGAAAATATCTATATAATTAAATAGTTAATTATATTAATATATGATAATATTTTATTATGACTAAATATTTACATCAAATGTTTAACTTTAACCAAATAAATAAATATAAATTATACCAAAATTTTTAATTACAAATATTTATATTTCAAAATTACAAATTCGTCAAATCAAATTATCACTTAAATTTCTGTCACAATCATATGAAAGTACGTCACAGTTCATTTGTGTTATATTTCGACCATTCGAATATTACTCTTTGTAATGATTTTTTTTAAGAGAAAACTCATTTTCCCATTATTTGCAAGGGATATGAAACTGATTTTCATCACAAATTGAGAATTACGCAAACACAAATATCAACCATGCGGGTGTCTCAGCTGACGGTCGTAGGAAGTCGCACCACACTTTCACTTGCATAAAACAGTGAAATTAGTTGAGCCAAAGGGTAAAAGTTTCCTACTAACGAAGAAATGAAAAGGACTTCAAAATGAAAACATTTTGATCAACCAAATATAATTTCTGCTAATTGAGGTCTTGCGTAGAAAAATCAGGAGGGAAAAATATTTTCCCCATATAAAATTTTCTATTATTTATATATATACAGAATAATTGGTAAATAATTTAAATTATCTTTTTCTTAAAGAACCAAAGAGAAAAAAGTGCTTTTATATATATTTTCTCAAAATATTTTTTAGAATTTTTTTCTCTGCATTTTATTTTCAATGAAATTAACTCGGATTCGACTCGTGAATTGAGAGCTTTATAATTAAGAAAATATAATCCTAATTGCGCCTGCGGTCTGGAGTTAATATTTATATTTGGGCTCATCTTTTCAACGAGGCTCTTTGGGCTGTTAATTCTATCACTAGTATAACACGATCGTTCGGTGTAAAAGAGGGCCAAAATTCATTGTTTCTTTTGGTAGCGGAGTTATTTTTTTCTCCTTTTTTTCTGTGTGGGAAAGGGGTGTTCGCAAAATGAGAAAAGGTCAAAAAATGTGAAAAATTCTACTAATGAGAAAACAGGCAAAATGAGCGCCAAAACCAAATAATATTTATGTGTACAATAGTATATATTATATTGTGATCAATTTTTATTCGCTTAGGCTCTCATAATAAGTTAGCATAAAAATATGAAAAAAAAATATTATAATAATTTACAGTACAACACATGCACTTTTTATCCTTTTTAAAAAGTTATTATTAAAAAGAGTATCTTAAATGTTTCAATGATTTTTTTAAGAATGTTTGAATTGAGAAAAAATAACGGATGGAGCATAAAAATTTTTTTATTCAAATAATAAACTTTTTGAGAAAAAAATAAAATTAACATCCTTTCTTCTTTTAATTAATTAATATTATTTACCTTAAATTTTGATTTAATGAAATATTTTATCTCTATTACTCCTTGTCAATTTTCTCCTTTATCCAAAATTCTAAGATTTTCTTTGAATAAGAAGAGAGAACGCAGGGAAAGAGATGGATGGTAAAGGAAGGAGTGCGGTAGAATTATAAATTTTATATTTAAATGTTAAAAAGAGAGAGAAAAAATGACGGGACAAAATTAATTTAATGATATTTTAATTAATTGTCTTCTTCTTTTAAAATTCTAAAAAAGTAATCAAAAGAATAAAAAGGTTAAAAAGTATGTATACCTTTCAATTTCATCAATTTGGAGGAATTATATTTTTGGAAGAATTTAATTTATGTGGTTTTGAGGAGTTCATCACCTCTTCAAACTATTTTCCATCATTTAACAATTCAAATCAAACATGATGCACCTCTCATAACCATATCTCATCCCCTCTTCATCCCCTCATTGAAAGGAAGTTTGAAAACAAGAAATTACAAAAAAAATCAGAGAAGAAATTAAAAAAAGAAGAAGGATATGATCAAAATTTAATCTCTTCATTTTTCTAATTGATTTATTTTGGTGTTGATAAAGACAAATAAGAAAAAAGCTATACAAAAATAAAATATATTGTTTATTATAGACATTTACACGGTGAATATTCTCATGATCTTTTGAAACAAATTTGGAATTAGAAAATCCAAAAGTTGATTTTCTTAATTTATTACTCTTCCTCAAGTTGATGCATTCGAATTTCGAATACTCAACTTACCACAAAGCTATTGAAAATAATCTTTTTCTAATATTTTTTGTAAAGATATCGAGTAGTTGCAATTGGATAGGTAAATGAAATGTAGCAATGATCTTAGACTCAATATGATGACAAATGAAGTGAGTCAACTTTGATGTGCTTCGTTCGTTCATGAAAAAATATTTTAGCAACTAAGAGACATATTGAATGAGAATGAGAAATCTTCAAATTGATAAAAGAGCTTTAAGCCACAAAATTTCACTTGTAGAAGCGGCAAGAGCACAATATTCAACTTTAATAGATAATCCAGAAATTGTATACTACTTTTTAAATTTCTATGTCGTTAGACTTCTTTCATAAGTCACAAAATATCTATTAGTGGATCGTCTAATGATGTGATAACTAGCCCGATTATAATAGCTAATACCAACTAGATCAAAAGAAGTAGACTATAAAAAAAATTACAACACTTGGACTAGATTTCAAGCAACATAAAACTTAGATATCAACATCCCAATGTCATTGACGAAGCTCATGCATGAATTATAAAAAATGTATGAACTGAATAACATAATTCTAATCAAGTGATAGTCAAGTATACAAGTCCCGTAAGACGACGATATCATCTTGGATCATGAAGTAAATTGTCATCATTAATAATCAATTAATGACATTCCATTGGAAAGGTAACCCATTTAGAGTATGTCATTTTACATTTTGAAAGTATGTCCAAAGTATATTTTTTTATTTAAAAACCAGAATTTATACAAAGTACTTCAATACTTAAAATATATCGTAAAGGGCCTAAGACCTTCAAATGGAAACAAGAATGAAGATATTTTTAAATATTGTGTAATATCTAGAATTATTGTCAAGGAATAGTTAGTTGTATATTGCTGAAATTCATAAGAAAACAAAGAATATGCAATCTTATGTTTTGTTTGAAAAGTAACTAATAAAGGGGTGGGACGATAAAGTATAAGATAGAGGGAGTGAAGTGTGCATTATTATTAAATTCATGTTTGAATAAAAAATTATGGTGGTGGATGAGCTAAACTAAATCATGTCTTGTTTGAATAAAATTTTTATAGTTATAGATATTGTTAAAAAATATAAATATAAAGATGTTACTCTTCCTATCGGCTTAAGCTTTTAGGATTATTGGTAGCACATCAAATTTAACATGGTAAACTTTTAGGATTGTTGGTAGCACATCAAATTTAACAGATATGAAGGATTAATTTGAATAAAAGTTATTTTTATCCTTTATTATATATCTATTATTTATTATCCATAATATTTATTATAATAGCGTTATATATTTATTTGATATTTTACTTGAGATTTTTGCATAAAATTTTCTCTCATTTTTTTCTCTTTCTCTTTATATATCATATTTTTTCTTATCTTTAGTATTTTTTTCCTTTTTCCCTCTAATTTATTTTGTACTTCTCTTTCATAATATTTGTAACTTTTTATTCCCTTAAAAATACAAAAGAAGAGACTTAAGATGAGAGATAAATATAAGAGTGGAAAAAAATAAGATAACAATTATATCATCTTCTCCCAAATTTTATGACACAAAATCAACACGAGAACAATAAACGTGAACAAATAAAAATTAAACAAATGAGATCAATAATAATTATAAAATAAGATGAAAGAGATAAACAAACAAACAATGAATGCTGAAATCTTGTCAAGTCGAATGTTCTCTCTACAAAAAAATTAGAGAAAAATATTGTCTTGAATAAATTATGACATAATTATAAAGAGTTATCTAAAAGGATAATTTTGTTTAGATTCATTCACCCTCATTCCACCAAATTTGGTGGAATGAAAAATTTGAAGTTTGGAGGTATGACCCTCCAAATCTCATATGATTCCTATAATTTGTTTATCTAAACATAATTTAACTAACTTCACTCACCCATCTTTCACGTTATTCCTCTTACTACCACAATCTAGAGAAAGCCTATACATAATCAATTCCTTCAAGATTGACATAAATTGTAAAGAGATTTATGAACATGACAAATATGATTTGTCGCATCATAAAAATAACCTTATGGCAATTTCATATAAACTTCCTCGTCAATGTCAACAAGCAAGAAAGCATTATGCACATCCATTTGATAAATTTTTCAATTTTGTGGACAACGACTGGAGAATACAACACATAGTAACTAGTTTAGTGACTAGAGTGAATGTCTCATGATAATCCAATCTTTTAATTTGAGCAAATTATTTGGCATCGAGGTGAGCCTTATACCGTTCGAATTATCATATGCATTTTGTTTAATTTTGAACACCCACTTGCATCTGATAGGGTGTTTTGCCAGGAGAGAGTGATTGAAGCTTCCAAGTGTGATTAGCCTCTAAGGTCTTTAATTCAGTAGACATAGTAGCACGTCACTAAAGGTCTTGCAAGTTTTGTGATGATCTCATGATTTCATTAGCAGTATCTAGTTTAGCTAGAACTATTTTGCAAGAAAGACGAAGATTATCATATTAGAGGAACTATTGTAAAAGATATTGTACACTTGAACATTTTGAATTCATGAATGCATTACAAGGAGGTACACATAATATCTTAGATGCATAGGAGGACACTTATGACAATCACACCAATGAGAATGAACATGCATATTAGCTGTAACAGATGCATCAATGACTTCTACGTTCTTGACATAATTGTGAGGAACAATACCAAGAGATATAGATGCAAATGGTTTTGATGATGAAGTGGAGGAATTAATGTTAGTAAAATACAATGCTATAAGCTCTAGATCATTTAAGCTTGACGTTGAGGAATGAGTAGTCACAAGTGTACACAACTTTTCTTGAATGAAATATGGTCACTATTGCTACCTAGGCATGCACGATCAATAAAAAAACTTCTTGGAATCATATATAGATGAAGAGATATTGAGTGAAAAAAAATATGCTCATCAAAGTGCATTTATCATGTGAGACAAAAAATATTTTTGTATGAAGATCATAAACACATCATCATTTATTTTTACATGAATATCCAATGAAAACACATTTTCGAGAACATGCATTAAATTTATTATCTTATTGTGCTGAAGGAACATATGCATAACATAATGGATCAAAAATACTTATATGCAAGTGCCCACGGTGTATTAAGTATATATATAAATATATACTAGTAGTTAAAGTCAATATATAAATAAAATATTAAAAAAGTAACAAAATTATGTAGTAGCTTAAGTGGATAGAGGGGTTTGGTTTATATCAAGAGGTCTATGGTTCAAATCATATTAATGACTTATTATTTTGGCCCCCCTCGATTTTTATTATTTTGATTCTATACATTTTGGCCTCCCCTATCTTTTATCCCTGGGTCCATCCTTTATGAAGGAGTTTGATAAAAAAGACTTCATAAGACATTTTATTTGAGAGAAACAAATGTTTATGAAGTATTAAGAATATGTCAATGTTTGTATTAAACTCGGTCATTTTATTGGAGAGTGTGAGTACAAAAAGTTTTATGAAGAACTTTGTTTTGAAGAAAAAAAAATCTACAAATTAGTTGAAAATAATTCTAGACCATTATCATTACAAATGACATTGATTATTTTTTTAAATTGAGTTTTTATCATTTAAAAAATGAAATATTTTTTTTTAAATATGTTAGACTAAGTACATAGGAGATATGATCATGTACATCGACTGAAATCTACAATGGTAAAAAAAAATAATGTCCTTCGCATGAGGAACTAATTTCGTAAGATCCCTAAACATCACAATGAATTAAATCAAGAGAGAAATAAGATTTATTTAAACTAGTATGAAACTTAGTTCGAGCATGTTCTACTTTACGACATATATCACAAATAATATTGAAAATAGATGAAAGATAAGGGCTATTATTTTTTATCATGATAGAACGAGAGATGTACTGAACGTCTGTGTCATAATTTTGTGAAATTTTCAGCAGTGACTTTATTGTCCACTATGTGCGCTAAAACCTTGCATAAGTAATAAACTCTATCTTGCAATTCACTCAATCTAATTAGACTATTCATAATATAATATTTAGTAAAATAAAAGTTAAAAGAGAAGGTAGCAAAGTAATTTAGATATGCACATAACGTAGCAATGAAAATGGGATTGCAATAAAATTTTGGAATAAAAAATATGATGTAAAGAGAAATAATTTCTAAAATTCACATATTCGGATTTTGTTGCAGCAATGAATTTTCCATTTGGAATTATAATCATTAAATTTTTATTTAATGGTTGAGTATTAACAAGAACATCAACCCTGCCACTTAGGTGGATAAAAGCATCAGTGTCAAAAATTCAAAGAATATCAAAGAATAAAGAAACTAGATGATTATGAAAAAATAGTCTTCCTCTTTTTTATGACCAATCATGGTGAGAAAACATTAAATCTGCATTTTGAAAGATTGGTCATAACTCCTCCTATGATATGGGTGGATGATAAGGATGTGTTGTATTGACAATATTAGCAACAAATCATTTTTTTATTGAATAATCATTCATTGATTTTTCTTCTTGTTTATGAAGATAAACTTGATATTTTAATAGGCGATTCTTTTATGGAAGGAGAAGGCTAAATAAGCTTTTGATACATAGAAGGAAATGAAGCTTAGAAATTAAAGTTGGGTACATGAATCCCTATAATGTTGCCAAACAACAGGCTTCCCATGGTCGTCGATGGATAGATGAGTTCTCAGAGCATTGGTCTCGTGTCATATGGTAGCTTCGCTAACCAGTCCGCACATGTGTTGGCCTACCTATATATATGTTTCAATACCACTGCCCACAGTCTGCTAAGAGAATTACGTATGTCCGCCACCATGAAGCTTGTTTGCGGATTAAGGATGCCATCACTGTTAATCAAGTTCATTGCTACAAGAGAGTTGGACTCTACCACCAACTGCATATATTTGTTGTTCCATGCATAGTTGACTCCAAATAGGATGACTTGTATTTCTGTTTCTACTGGAGATGTTGCATTGGTTGGGCCAGTGAAGCCTCCAATCCAATTACTTGTGTCGTCTCGGAGGATACCTCAAATGCGAGCTCTGCATCCACATGGTTGTATCTTAGGAAACTCTCATCTACATTGCACTTTATCCAGCCCTCTTCTAGAGGTTCCCGCGCTTGATCGTCCCTTTGTAACGTGGGATTTTTTTTAGCTTTTTTGACCACTTCTCTGCAAAAAGGAAATTATTTGCTATTTGCAGAATTTCGTGCACAGGATCATTCGGCGCTCTATGATCTGGATTGAAAATAGCATTGTTCCTCCAACTTCCATATTTTCTAGCATGCAGTCGCGAAGACTAGTGGCCATCTAGCTTCCTCAGAGGCTTGTCTTTGTTCCTTTAGATTAGATGATATCCAATTTGTTATTGGTAGGTTAAAGAAGCAGTCCTAGAGTGAGATTGGTACTAGTCGCCTCCAGATTAAGTTGACCTTCGAGCACTCCCTTAGCGCATGTGATAGTGTTTCACTTTGTTGTAGACACCTATTGCAAATATCAGAGTTTGCTATATGCTTTTTGAATCGTTGTTCGTTGGTAAGGAGTTTCTCATGCGCTAGTAACCAGAGAAACTTTCAAACTCTTTGAGGACCTTTCCATCTCCATATTGTAGTCCATAGTGTATCATGTGTTTTCCATTAGCTTCCTGCAATTAGCTGGTAAGCGGTGCTTGTGTTAAAAGATCCATTCATCGCTAGAGCCCAATACATTACATCTGAATCTGCTGCCCGACTTGGTGGTGTGATCATGGCTAAATTATCCTTGTCCAACTCTTGTGGTGTTAAGTAATCTGATATGACACGCCAATTCCATGTGTTATCTTCACAAACCATATCAGCTATTGTTGCATCTTTAGTGTTACCCTCGATTGGCTGCAAGGAATCTACTGCTAACGTTCCTCCATTCGCTCTCCACTGGTCAAACCAAAAATTGGCCTTGTCTCCTCTTCCTAAATTCCATTCTTGTTACTAAAGACCATGCTTGTTGAACGCCTTTCCATTGCCACGAGTCTCCTTGTCCTTTGGTAAGCATGAGCCCAAGGCCAAATCTACTTGGGTATTTTGCCTTGAAGACTTGTACCCATAGAGTCTATGGTTTAGTATGAAGCCTCCAACCTAATTTTACAAGGAGTGTTGTGTTGAGTTTTTCCAAGCTTCTCAATCCAAGTCCTAATAGATGTATCTTCCTTGAATTGTCATTATGTCCCCATAGGAAACCTCGACATATCCGTTCTACTCCTTGAATAATGCCTATCGGTATTCTCATTGTGTGCATCATGTGTGCCGGAATGGATTGAGCTACTGCTTGAACCAAGGTTGCTCTACCCGCCATGGATAGTGTCGAGGCTGCCTATCCTGAAATTCGGGACCTCAACCTGCGGATGATTTGTTGGAAGTGTTGTTTACGTACTCTACCATAAATCACAGGCACACCTAAGTATTTCCCGAGGGAGTTACATTCCTGAAAACCACCTATGCTGATAATATCTTTCCTAGTGGCTGGCTCCAATGTTCTTGAGAAAAACATGGATGTTTTAAGTGCATTCACTCAATGTCCCGATGCCCTTGCAAATTGAGTAAGTATCTTGGTCATCACTTGCATTTGGTTGTGTGTTGCTTCCGCAAACAGGAGCATATCATATGCAAAGAGGAGATGAGAGATGGGTAGTTTTTCTCCCGGCACGCATTGGAGCCCAAGTTTTGTTTACCACTGCTTTGTTGATCATGTGATAGCCTCTTTATGCACAATGCAAAGATATATGGTGACAAATATTTGATTATATTAACTAGTGAGAATATGTCATTTCATAGTATTTTATTCTCTTCTACTTGATCTACACTAGCTTAGAGATCTTTTTCCAGTGAATTGAAAATTCATACAATCAACATTGAATTGCATATCTCCAAAATCAAACTTATGATCACCTTTCTTTGGATGTGATATTATTTTATTTATGAAATCTAACTTTTTTGTCAGCAAAGACATTATGCATTAATCTAGACCAAGTTAGATAATTATTTTCATTCAGCTGGAATGAAATTGAGTTATTCCATAAATTATCAAAAGAATTCATTGTATAAGCAAGAAGATGACTTGATAGGATGATTCATTAATGTAGATACTTCTGTTAACGTAGCCAAAGAAAAATAAAATTTTGATTCTCAATACTCTCTTCTAGCATAACACATGGACAATTAAGAGAAAAAAAAATTTTAATATGAGCTAGGTCGAATTTTAAACTTTTAGAATCTCGCACTTTGATACCATGTGAAAATTAAAAAAAAATCATAAAAAAATCATTTTTTTAAAAAGTAACAGATGGATACGATGAAGATTTGATCTCTTCACTTTTCTATTGATTTTGAAGTTTATATTGATAAATTAAAAAAATAATTATACAAAAAATAAAATTTAATATTTGTTATGAAATTTTGCATGACAAATATTTTGATGATGTTTTCAATCAGATTCAGAATTTCAAACTTCAAAATTTGGTTTTCTTAATTTATTAAGAAGCCTAAGGAATGTTCCAACGTGCATAGTAAAAGCCTTCATGCATTAATATCACATCCAAGCCTACACAGACAATAATTTTTTATTGAATTGAAAATTTAGAAAAGACGACTTAACGAATGGAATCAATTAAATCATGTTTGAATTGAATATTTGTTTCAAGCATAAGAGGTTTGGAGGCATGAGTTATATATGCCTCTTAACCCATTTCTTTTCATTTCAAAGGTTGAAATATTTAAGATGCTTCCTAATAAAACATTTCTTATCCTACCGCATTAGAACATTATCAAGTGGACCCTTTAATTGTTTCTAATTTCAACACGAATTATTAGACAATAATTATTCTTATATTTTTCATTTTAATCATAAGAGTGTAAGTATTTTATGCCAGTAAATCTTTCAAAAATGGCACATTCATTTTTCCGAAAAAGTTTAATATTAATAATCCTTTTCAATTAATTTCACATGACATGTTCTTTGTTTAAAATAAAAAAGTTAATATTTATAATTAAATTTCAGTTAAAAATGTTAACAATACTGTGGACAATTTTATCTTATATGTATTTAGTTGCTTTAATTTCATCACAAAATTCAGATATAAAATAGTAATTTCTTTTAGTTTTTATATCTATACGTATTTTCCAGCAGCATTTCTTCGATTTTGCCTATTCGTTTTATAACTTTTCTGAGAGTCAATTTTTAATTACGAATATAATAACCCAAGTTTTAAACTTTGAATTTTACAGATTTAAACTCTCTCCCTCCTTCCGGAGAATTCTAGGAAAAGAGATACTTTTGTGTGCACGAGGTTGAACTAGTCCCCCAGTACGGACTAAGAATGCACGGCCATCTTAACCACCAAGCAAGTTTTATCTTCTTGTATAAATAGATTTTATCAAATCAAGATTTCTACTTCTAGTCAAATAAGATTTTTTTCTTATATTTAGTTTTATGCACATGAATATTATTATATTCTTTTATTATATGATACTTTATATATATATATATATGGAGAAAATAAAGAGTAAGGAGCGCTATGCTACCTACGATTTTAACTGTAGGATCTTTAAGCTATGGTGACTTGATTTAGGAGAGAGAAAAAAGTAAAAGAGAGAAAATCCAATATCCACCGTAGATTTAACATATATATAATGGAGGGGTGAGGAGAAAAGTCTAGGCTTTGTTTGGGAACTAATTAATGGAGGGGTGGTATGACATGGTGGAGTATAGGGTGGGGTGGTCGAGTGTGGTGAAGTGTGGTGGATTATTGTTAAACTCATGTTTGGATAAAATTTTATGGTGGTGGATGAGTTAAACTAAATCATGTCATGTTTGAATAATTTAGATAAAAGTCATTTATACCCTTTATTATATAAATATTATGATGACATTCAATATGACAAAAAAATAGTTCGAGATAAATAAATGTGAATGAATAAAAGTTAAACAAATGTAAGTACTAAATAATTATAAAATAAGATAAAAAAATAAAACCAATAAATAAACTCAAGTCAAATATTTTTCTATCATAAATCAAAATGATATAAGGAAGAATACCATTTTAAATGAACTATAGTATAATTTTAGAAAGTTATTTAAAGGGGTAGTTTTGCCTAAAAAAATTTATTCCCCTTAATTCTACCAATTTGGTGGAATGAAATATTTGAGGTTTTGAGGTGTGACTCACCCCTCCAAACTCCATATACTCCATATGACTTATAATTTTTTTTACCCAAACATGATTTAACTAAATCACCCACCCATTTTCCATCTTATGCTCCCTAATATCTCAATCCAAACAAGGCCTAAGGGCAGATGTTACTCTCTCATTTTTTAAGTTGAACAAAAATATTCACAATATTTTTCAGGTAACGAAACAAAAAATATTTTGAGATATCCAATCACTCTATTTAAGGGGTAATAGATAAGAAATTGGGATAGCTTTTATACCAGATGAATTTTTCTATTACTTTTAAATTCAAAATTAAAATGATGTTGGGTTACACTACATGATGATGATGATGATGATGATGCCAAACTATTTTATGACTTAATAACGTTGGATAATAAGCTTCGAAAAAATATGAAAAAAAATTAAATATAGATAAGAATAATAATACATCAGTGACAGTTAAATAAGTATTTTTGGGATAATGTATTGTTATATTAATATAAATATTTATGTTACTAAGAAAGAAACATTAAATCAAAATTTAAATTGACAAAAATCATTTAAAAAGACAAGCAAGTGCATGAATAAGTATTAATGATGATTTATCTTCTCACGGAATTCATAGTTCATTTCCATATAACTACGCTTACTTTGATTGGTTGCTTGTAATATTAACCTAAATTTCCAGGTCTTGCTGCCAAATTAGTGGGGGCCAAGCGAAGGGGGACGTAAACCTCGAGATTAGGCAAATATTACGGCCACATGATTAGAGTTCCCCATCTCTCCGTCCAACGGTAAGACGATGATTGATACGGTGCACATTTGAGGATGTGGATGACCGTCAACAAGCCGCATATGGCGCCATCGACGGCTCGGTTCAAGGGATGAACTCCTTGTTTTCGGTGAACCGGGATATAGGGGAGGGGTGAAGGCCCGGCCACCTCATGAGATCATTCTTGTTTTCAAATAGTTATAATAATAAGCTTGAATTCGAATTCTTTTAGTTTAGTCCATATATCATATTATCTTATCTAATAATTTATATTATTTAATAAAAAAATTATCTTTTATTAAATGCATCATCATATTTACTGTTCATAAGTAATTCAACTAGCAATTTAAATTATCATGTCTACTTATAAAAAGTATTACTAAATAATATATATCTTTTATAAATATTATTAGCTAAAAATTTTACGTTATTAAATTGAAATTTAGAAACTTGAACTATAGATTGACAAATTAATATATTAAATAATTAATGCGCTTCAAACTAAAGTAATATTTATACTTATTAATAATAATTATTAAAAATATTATTGCTTGTAATTAATAATTAATGATATATTTTTATTCATAATACGATAATAATAATAATAATAATAATATTATTATTATTATTATTTACGTTGTTATTATTATATGATATATATTTTTGTGTTATATTTTATTTATGAAAAATTTATAAGGATGGATATGGAAACTAAATATAGGCTATGAAAAGACATCCCTCTTATTGGTGAACTGAATTGTCAGTTTATAGGTAATCTACATTATTAGATAATTCATATTACTTATAAATTAAAATAAGTAAACACAATAATTTAGTGCGCCCATATAATTTTAAATTTATATTGTCAATAATGTACAAAAATTACCGGTGAAAAATTTAAGAGATTTGTCACTTGCTTCTTGATGCTTAATATTTGCCTATAGATCAATTATGTGCATATTAATAATTAATAAAATAATATTTAATACATAAAAAGTAAAATAATATTTGACATCATAATTCTTTTGTGTTAAAAAATATTGTGACATCAAACAATGTTTTATTTTTTTGTGCATTAAATAATGTTTTATCAATAGGCAGACGTAGAATGTCGTATAATTCAACTTTTAAAAGTCAAATCATTGAGGGGGCGTTTCCCTCACAGTAATCTTTGTAGATTACTGGTAATCTGAAGTTAAAATTACCTGAGACCACCACATTACCCTGTTTACTTATTTTAATTCGTAGGCAATCTGGATTGCCTAGCAATGCAGATTGCCTATGAAGTGGTAATCCACATTACCTATGAGGGGGGTGTCTATCCAGATTACCACCCAAGTGGCAATCTTATTTATATTAGTTTCCCTCTTTGCCCTTTTAAATCTTCCATAAATAAAACATAATACAATAATAAATTATCATATAATAATAACAACAACACAAATAATAATATTTTATTATTATT